>CM055970.1:25072500-25230000 GCA_029531755.1 Holothuria leucospilota
CTCTGTAAATCAGTTATTCCATATTCTTATTCTGGTGTTTTAATACCGTACTTAATCTAACTGTCATGTCCATCATTGCTTCCATCAGATGTTATGACAGAGGAGCGCAGATGCCTGCACCTCTTGCGGAGAAGCAGAGAAGTATTCATCGGCTTGTCTTCATGACTTTTCTCAGACTCTCGACTAAAAAAGAATCAAAGGTTTGTTTCTTAAGGCTTCATAATACATCCATGTTCAACAAAATTAGTGTTAATTCAGGGAGACTTACAGGTGGTGATCAAGATTGCCAAAAAAGTTTGAAAGTTCTCATGCTGGACTTTCCTTTTAAACATTTTTGTTGGGTTATAGTCATCTATTCCAACAAACCCTGTTAATTAAACAAAATGCTGAGGGTTTGAAAAGGAGAACAGATATAAACATAGTGTGTACATTCCTCAAATGCTGTTAGAGTAGAAATTTGATTTCACTTCTGTGAGAAATAGCTCAAAGACATTGATCCCTGTTCAGTCATTTTAACAGAAGTACAGTTTCTTATTCCACCAAGCTAGGAGATTCCATCTGATCACAGCTCTGTGAAGCCAGGAAGTATGAATGTCCTTCTGGATAAATCACAGTTGGTCTCAGATTTTATTACATAACATATAAACTCAAGTTCACTTGGCCAGCTCAGGTGTAAAATTTTTGCCTTGAGTAATAATTAAAGTGTAGAAATCATAAAGCTTCAAGTCTCCATATATTACTTGGGTCTGCTGTCTGCTGATGGTGAGATGAATACACTATAAAGCAGTGTTTGCACTTGGTCTCAAAATTTGGGGGTGGGGGGATTCCACCCCTCCAAAAAAATTTGGGTGGATTTTGGTTCAAAGGGGGGATGTCAATAAGTTGCAATAGAAAATGTCAACTTTTTCCAAACAGGTTTTCCCAACGGATGCGGAAAATTCCCACACACGATTTTAAAGTTTGTGGGATTATTGAGAAGAGCGCAGGAATCAGGATCTTGATGCCTACACTGCTGTGAAAACTGAAGGGTTTACAAACAGAGCAGTGAAAGCAGAGGAGGGGAAGTAATTGAGAAACCCAACCAAGTAATAAAAGCATAATAAAACATATTGCATGATGATACTGTAGGCACACAGGGCATCGGTGTAATACTACACAGGCCATAATTGTAAAATTGGAGTCCACTATAAAAATGTATATACCAAATTCACAATATGTGGAGGAGGACTTTAGCTATTTGAGAGCTATTAGTTGCTACTAGACCAAAGATCAATTCAGTTCAAGTTCAAATTTATTGATAATCATCATAAAACGACAGTTTAATAAAAATGGATAACAAGCATCTTGTAAGACTGAATAAAAAGTCAACAAAGTATAAATTTAAAAGCCTGAACATAAGATCCTATAAAAGTGGCTAAAAAAGTCATCTTTGAATGTTACAATTTAAAAGCCTTATACTTCTAGGTAAAAATGAATTCCTGAAACGTTCTGTCCGCATACGAGGCAGGGTGTAAAATCTCCTTGGCTTGAGGGATATTTTACACCCTGCCTAGTTTAGAGATGACACAGAACTCACAACTGCCTCTGTCACTTTGCTATGCTCTATCATTAATTTTTAAGGGGAACTTGCATCATCTTGACAGTTCCATTTCTCCCAACTATGTTACTTCTAGCCCCTACCAAAACTAAAAGCTCCTCCTTGTTCAGGCAAAGACCTAGTTTACTGTTCAACATGGCCTCATCCTGGTGAGTATACAAGGCCCTAATGTGTAATCAGAATACTTTCTCTACATGCTGTGAACTGTGAGCTTCTTTGCATCTTTTGAATTTTCTGACTGTGTTTTCACCAATTGAGAATTTTGATCACCCCTAACCAAAAATGTACTTGGGGTGATGAGTGTCTGCCTTAAACTTGATCTTCTCTTCTGAATATTTCCTGAAGAGCACCCAAGGTTCTCTTTGCTTCTTTCAGTTTTACTCCTTAAATATCATGTTTTGGTATGTACTGGTATAGTGGAAGCTGCATTTTTGCTGAAATTTGTGAGCCATTTTCTATTGTAATGAGCTGCGACCTTGATTTCATGAGTTCTATGATGGTAAATTGCCTCAAAAGAGTTTAACAGGCCCAGTTGCCTCTTCCAAGAGGCCTTTATACTGGGTTTCCTCAGTGCTCCTTCAATTGAGCAACAATAACTGCCTTTAGCACCTCCAGACAAAGGATCTGCATTTTAATTGCTCAAGGCCATATCTGCTGAGTACACTTCTGTATGTCATATGCATGAATGGTAGACCAGTGGGAGTGGCATATGTTTGAAGGATGAAGGGTATTATGGTTGAAATTCTTGTCAATTAAAAGTGCAGTCATCAGTTGTGAATTTAGACACCAGGGATCCCGAAATATTTTGGGGGAAATGCATGTGCTTCTTTAACATCCATGTAGGTTATTAAAGGCTCTCTAATCTCACCCGAGACAGTAGCAATTCTCTCTACTGTGTTAACTTCTAGCCTCTCCTCCAAATTCCAGTTTAAACCAAACCATATGTCTAGTACACCTGCAAGACAGAGCCATGGTAGCCTGCACCCTTTTAAATCACCTGAGGCAGTATTGTCCCACACAGTGTAAATAAGCTTAATTGGGAACACAATTGACTGTGCAAGTCATTGTTGACGAACCAGAGTGAAGCTATGTTGTTTGAATGAATGTCAATCAAAGTGCAGTTGTCAACTGTAATTTAGAACTCTAGGGCTATTCCTGAATAAGTTTGGGCAGAAAGTTAACCAAAGTTAAACAAAGTAGAACAAAGTTAAAGATTACAAGTGGACCTGCTTGACTTCAAACTTGAAGAAAGCTATATTAAAGGAGAAATTCTGAAATTTTGTGGAATAACTTTTCTTCTTTGAATTTTCCAGGAACATTTCATATCCCCAGCAGCATTTGGAGAGATAATTTATAATAATTTCATCTTTGATGTGGTAAAGATGATGGAACTGTCCATTTTATATGGAGGGGGAAATGCTGAACTTCTAACAAAAATGGTGGATAATATTTTCAAGCAGCAACCAAACTACACTTCTGATGTCAAACTGGTTGTACCAACAGTGTTAGAGGTGAGGCATGTATACACACTTAAAATCATGTTCTGGTGGCCAAATGTAATGTTTTCAACAAAGCAGAAAATTTTTCTGTGCTAGGCAGTGAAAACCCCATCTCAATAGCATCTTGCATTTGGAAGGTAGGAAATTTTAAAGAAAAGCTACATTTTTAGCCTTTGCAGTGCATGATGGGAAATCTGTGATGTCATCTGGGCAAATTGATTAGATGTAGCTTTTGTATTTCTTTATAATGTTGATATCACTATATTCAATATTTCATAACTATTTTAGCTGTACCATAAGTATGGAACAGTTTTACACTATATGTACACGGAAAAAACATCTAAACATTCCAACGGTATCATATTTCAAGGACAAACAAGGTATCCAATTATAAGAAATAACAAAAGGAATCTGAGGCAATTTGGATCATGTTCTGTGACCTTGAGGAAACCTGGAGGTATTTCTTATTAAAAGTAACCAATCTTTAGGAAAGGATATCTTGAGTTTATGAATGGAGTTTTGCTATGTGGGTTGAATGACATGTAATGAAAATTTTTTATCTTTTGTATAAGACCCCTAGAAAGTGCCACCAGACAATGCCAGCAAATTTATTTTAAAAGATCACTATAAGGTAACTTAGAATCCCTTTATTAGGCAAGTAGTTCAGGCATGGAGTAGCATTTTCTTCACCGTGCCTTAAAAAGAGATTTGCATCACCCCAAGTATGTCTTTTACTTGGTGGTAAGCCCAGCCCATAATTGTCTTTACTTTCTCCTTGTGCACACACAAACATAGTTCACTGCTCAAGGCCACATCCTGGTGAGCATAAAAGATCCCATGTGTAATCAAAGCATTCTCTGTGCGTGCTGTGTACTATAAGCTGCTCTGCATCTTTTGAATTTTGTAACTCTGATGTCAATCAAAGAGTAGTCACCACCTGAGACTTTTGTTTACCCCCAACTGAAAGTCATATTTGGGGTGATGCAAATCTGTCTTAAAGACAATTGCGGTTCACAAATCATATATGGAACAACTCTAACATTCGTATTAATGATGACATCGTATTTTATAAGCAACTCTTTCAGAAAAATGTTATTTATGTCAGTGACCTTTTTTATCAGAATAAGGTACTGTTAACTTTTGACCAGTTGATGTGCAACTTTCATATTGATTCATTTCCATTTACTCTCTGTTGGGGATTAGTCTCAGCTATCCCTCAAGCATGGAAAGATATAGCTGTGTTAGAATTGATAGTGAATACCAACAATGACTTTCTTTACAAAGCCTTTAATGTTCCATCTATAAGTAGGTTTACCTACAGCCATCAGTTAAGCCATGTGGTTACTACCCCTACATGGAGGCAAATATTGCACAATCAGTTTAAGACAATTACAGAGAGGGGTTGTTGTAGAATTTTCAATAGGCTGGGCTATACTGGGACTGAAGCTAAGGATTAGTACTTCTAATTCAAATTCTTAAAATTTATTCTCTTAATTTGAAGTAGTCAATTATGATATCATTCTTGTACAACTAACATTACCTGCTTTTGTCTTCTTGTGTGGAACATTTTATAGAGAGGGCTTGTACAGTCAAGTCACTCTATAACAAATTATAGGACAGTGATCATGTTTTGGCACAAGGTGCAGTTTCTTTAGGAAGAAGAGAAGAATACAAAAAGAAAAAACAAAGACTGTTAATATCCCAGTTACAGTAGTCCAAAGTGATGTCATAAATTTTTGTGCATTTTATCATTTTGTGTAATGTATATTCAAGGTCTATAACATAAATAGTTGAAAGTTTCAACTTAAGGTACACTTTAAATCTTACACATCTCCTCTTATTTTGCTTTCAAATATCTTTAATGATGTTTCCAGACATAATTGAACATGAAGGATAAACCAAAGAGTTATTGTGGATGAATTTTACAATTCAGTGACAATAATATATAGTCACATGATTGAGGAGGACCGTTCATGAATTGGATACCAGAGTGTACTACTGCTTTAAATGGGGAAGGGGGAGGGAGGCTGTGTTTTCTCTTTAATTGTCTACATATGACTTGAGTTGTGTTTGAGGAAGTGAAATGGTAGCAGTCTAAAGTAGTCATGTTCACAAATATGCTGTGAGGAGTTATTTCTAAAGCATTATTTTGTATTTCAATAGATAGTTTGAAAGTGTTGAATAACAATGTTTAACAGATTAGATTAAGTATGGTGTATAAATAAACTAGTTTCCAAGTACCTTTGCACACTTGACTATGGGGCACAAGGGATTGAATGACTAGCCCTGCAGTACCTTGTTAATATGTTTCAGTGTATCAGTGTTTACATTATCACTTTGTAAGGTCTACTACAGGTAATCTATTGTCTTGTAACAAAATGAGAAGTAATAGATATTACCAATACTGATAATCAATTCTGCGACTAAATTCTAGGCTGTTGGGCACTACCAGTATTTGCTATTTATTTCATTTGTAAAGTAAATGTTGGGACCTTTAATCAAACACGTTAAAATAAAATAACATTTTTATGAAGTATAGGATGGGAAATACCATTTATGGTAGCAGCACTGTAAATCAATTTTGCATATACCAATGCAAGATGAAAGTAGGGAATATCAGCCAATACCGATAATGAATACCAGTAATTGGTCTGACACTGGTAATCTATCAGAGGGTGGGTGTATTCAGTTTTATATCCAAACATATCCAAACATTTTGTCCTGTTGCTGATTCAAAATGGACCAAACTGTCGATGAAATGTGAATGCAAATGCCTTGTACCTCCTTTAATCATCTTCTTACCAAACAATTTACTGTTTCATTTTTTTAGACTTTTTTTATTGTGTTATATCTATCTCTGTGCCATTTTATCAAATATGATGTCAAATTTTATGATGTGGTATATCCATACCTTATTTCATTTCATTTATGTTTCTTCACAACAGGAGAGAGATACATATACAAGATAAAATTAATTTGATTTACAGAAACAAGCAGTTGTGAAAGAAGTGCCCTAAAAAGATGAGAATGTTTACAAAGTAGAGCACTCCCTGTAGAGAAACTTAACTTACTGTAACAAGGAAGAAAATTTGTTTGTGTCATCAAACAAATAAAAAATCATCCTTTTAAGTTTATGTGTGTTAATGTTTATGTGATAATTTTTGTCATTTTCCTTTCAGGTGTTTGAGAAAGTTTTAGAAAAGTGTGGTTTGAAGACAGATTCTCCCAAAAAAGGTCCTACACAGCTGACTGACAGCAGACAAGGAGGGTATGTTGTCTCCATGTGGTGTTATGGTGATTGATTGAGAGCTAAAAATGGTAGAGGGGGTTGGGCAGGGAGAAATTTTAATGTTTGAGGTTAAGTAATTACGAGTAGGGTAGGGAAGGGAAGGGTATAGTTGATCTTTGAAATTGTGGGAAGAGTTATTCTGTAACCATTATCTTAATGTAGAGTGTAAACATAGGTTAAGCAAGCTATATTATGTCACTAGAAGCTAGACAAAAGCTGACTCTAAAGTAGATTGTATCACTATAAACTATTCATGGGGTCCAGTTTGTTAGGGGAGAGGGTTTTATGTTGCTGTGTGATCTTCTGAATTGTTTAGCATTTTATTCATATGTTGCAGTAATCTTCAGCTTTGATCTTTTAGGACCTGTAGTAAACAGTATGTAACCTTAGGGTTAGTTCTAGCCATGAAAGACTTGCTCTCTACTTTGTCAATTCCTCATGCAGCATGTGGTAGTTGCTGCAAGCAGGTGGCAGTATTGACTATTAGGGTATCCTGATGGCTTGATGTAGGTTAGTCAGATGAGGTTTTATGGCTCACTGGCTTGTTTTCCATACTCCATTGCTTATGCTGAGCACCAAGTACAATGGCAAAAGGCACTAGATGGGTCTGTAGATGTGTGCTACCGAAACAAAAGATACCTACAATTATTTTCCTGAAGTAAAAAATTACACCAGCGCTCGCTCCTCAGTACCTGATCAGGGTGGCTACAGCTAGTCCTGAAATATAGAAGTGCCTGTGCACAGGGGCATGCCAGAGGAGAACAAGGGTATGTGCCCCCTCTCAGCAGTACTCCCTCACTTTCCCCCTTCCACGAAAGAAATGACCCAATGCTGTGTGTGTGTGTCTATGTGTCTGTGTCTATGTCTATGTGTCTATGTTAATTCTTTTCCCCCTGTTCAGTCTCATGTTTTCCTTTGCTCCCCCCTCTTTATTAGAAAAGTCTGGCTATGCCACTGTCATATCTGTGCATATCTGTCACCAAATAAGATGACTGGAGATACCCACACCTATGAGAAGACAGCTTACAAAATGCTAACTGTAAGCTTGGTATAGTACTAACCTATTATCCTCTCTGCTAGGTACTCCTTTAGTTGTGTGGAGAGACGAATTCCATACTGGGAGGTGCCCAGAGCTACACTGAAGCATGCTTGCAGCATGAGCTTTCTGTCAACTGTGTAATGTTGACCTAATTTGCATACAGCAGTGTACAGGTGTTTTACTATTCACCACCTTCTGTACACTGATAAACAACTTTCATTGTCACAATGGCACAGAAGACTGCAGGTGGAACAGTATTTAAGAATGGATTTTAACAACAGGTGTGATGAAACTGCATCTGTTGGGACTTGTCAGTATGCACCTCTTGTAAGGGTAAATCAGGTCTGTTAAAGAAAGTAAGACTGTAAAAAGGGAGTGTGTCATCTTTCAAATATGCTGATTAGTTTTCTTGAACAGACTAACTAGGGCTCAACCGATGTGGTTTTTTGCTGCCGATCCGATGTCCGATGTTTTTATCACAACATCGGCCGATATCCGATCCGATCCGATATTTTCGCTATCAATGCTTTTTACATCGTTTCACAGCACGATCAAACATTCATTATTCCTCGTGAACCATGCCTATGCATGCACATCGGCTTAAACAAATTTCCTTTTTTAAAAAAAACGGAAGTTTAGTATTTTTCCCCTCCATGTTTTGCTTTGATACCTTTCATTCACAAACGATGTTTATATGACAATTCAATGACCAAATAAAGCTTCGAAAATAAGCAATCGGCGGACTATCGGTGACTCTTCATTCAAAGCACATAATTCCGTGATTGAACTGACTTTCACCTACTCACAGTAAGCCTACTAATTCCCCTAACAAAATGCAATACCTTTCGTTCTCTGTTCGTGGCCCAAGTCGCTCGAACTAATGAATGTTAAAACTGAAATAAGCCCGCGATATTTCAGTGCATGTGGCCATTTCGCACCATCCTACCATACTTTACCTACACATAAACAGATTGTGTAGGCTTACACGTGTAAATTTGTTTTGAGTGTTTCATATAGCAGTACATAATGCATGCGTGCTTGTACTATATAGCCATACGTAAATATTTGTTCAATGCATGCTAGCTAGAGAGCTTGCTGTGCGCAAAGTTATGCAGCTGGTAGGAGTTTTGGGTATCGGGGTGATGTTGCAGACATCGTTTATTACGAAAGCCATAAAAGCACATGGCACTCTTAATTTTACACAAATGAACATGCATGTCTTACATAAAAAGCATCCGCCGTAACTACTGCAAACTATGATGTAACAACTGGAAACTTAGTCGTACAAGCAGCGATCGAAAAACACCGTTATTTCCCGGACCATGCCCCATGTTCTTGCTCTGTACGACAACGTCATTACAGAGCAGGTGCGTAGCCTAATGTATGGGTGTTTGCATACAATTATGGACCTACACATGCACTGGCTTTACTGTGCTTTCATGGTGCATTTCACTTGAACTTCTCTGTACAGAACACGTACATGCCTAAGGTATCCGTGTTTGCATACATTTCGGCCCTATATCAAACATACAATTAATGACTGTGAATTCCACACTTCGTTTCGTTCATTGATAAATTTCAGTGAATTGAAACTAGAAGTGGGTGGACATGATCGCTAGACTCTACGTACAGATTTTAAAAGCTTGTGCATGTTGCGAATATCACAGTGTTTGTCAATAGAGCCAGTTTACGCTGTTGATATGTTGAATTTAGGAGATTAAACTGAAATTGACAGCCCTAGTTGATCACAAGAGCTATTGTCAGTCGTAATAAAATGATTAATCCTATTTATCTGTTCATTTCTTTGTTGTAAGAAATCACTATCGCTGTACGTCCCCCGATGTACTTAAATAAAATTTTCGACTCACGGAACATCGGCAAACATCGGCAAGTGCAATTTGTTATATTTCGCCGATCCGATGTTTTACCGATAGTCCTAACATCGGCCCGATCCGATATCCGATCCGATTATCGGTTGACCCCTAAGACTAACCTCATACAAGAATGAGAGCAACAGAGGCTTGAGCCTATACATAACTTTAATTTTGTATATTTGACTTTATATTTGACAGTCTACACATCATACATTTGATCAAAAACATCATCATACATTTGTGTGCGGAAGGCATGATCATGTGGACAGCTCACTCAACAAATTTGAATAGTCTCCAACATCTATGAAGGTGTTCAAACTTTCAGCTGCATGTGTCATCTTCCCAACAAGTGTTCAAACATTTGTATGAGGATGTTGATGGACAAATGTATTATGGTTCAGACTAGTCCGCAGTCTGCTGACCTAGTATTTGGGTCGCTTTGGGGCTTCCCATACTAGGTCAGCAATATACCCATTGTCAAAATTGGGCTACTGCAACTTCAAAAATTTTGAATGGTTGCAATCTTTCTTAAATTTACACAGTAATTGACTTCTATGGGTCATTTATATGTTTAACCCTTCATTATTAGAATACTTGCACTTAGTGTCCAAAAAGAGACCAAAAATTTTGATTTACACAAACGAACCAGTTTTATTTCTTAATCATTCTATAAAGCTGCGAAATCTTGTTACTAGGACCTTCACACTATTGTATGCTAAATAGCACGCATTGCTGTCAGTTGTGACATAGTCCATAGCTATGGTTACGTTCATACACGCCCATACACATATATAGCAACAATCACTGCAGCAACGCACGCAGACGATATTACTCTCACAGTAATATGCGGTCAAAAGTTTGTGTTGCAATAGCCTAGGCCTAGTTCAGGGAACAAAGTGTATGTGAGAACTGGGCCTAGGTACCCTAGGCTAGGTTCAGACAGGCCTTTATTCAGTGAGTCATGATTGTAGAAGGTTCCATGTTTCTTTCTTCTTCATTTTTTAGAGAGCTGCTACAAATGTCAGTTGATGAACTGACTGATGTCATCAGTTACATAGCAGACAGCGCCCTCAGTCTGAAGGCCTTCCTTGATATCTATCCACCTGCAAGTCAAGCTTTCTATGAACAAGGATTTATCCAGAAGTAAGTACCATATGCTGTGCAGCAATCATCTGTCTAAATTAAAATTAAGAAACCTGCTTTCAGGTGTAAGTTTTCAAGTTGCAAAATTTCATTCAGTTTGACGGAGCTGTCACACCTCGTCATTAGAAATTGTATAAAATAGTGAAGAGTATCTCTTAGTTTTAATGTTGTAACCCAGTGTTGTTTTTCTTCTAGGATAGAGGATCATAATGTCATGGCATAGTGCCTGTATGGGTTACATCTAGTGTATTTGGTGCGTAACAGTTATGAACAGAATAATGTGATGTTTTTGCTTCGTAGGAATTTCCATCCATCTCATGCCTCATTCCAATAACCATCCTATCCTATCTCTTAGACAGACAACTCTGTGTAATAAAATACCAGCATGACCATTGATACTTAAGCCTTGTTCCAACCTGGAGCTGTTATACAGCCTTTGAGGAAGGTTGTGCTACTTGATATAGTTCCTGTGTAATGGGGCAAATGGGCTAAATTCATTGATCATCACTGGACTGTGAATGATACCAATGCTAACTGCCTTTGGTCAGTGCAGTGTAAAAGTGCAAGTTATATAAGTAGGAGTGTCACAGCATGAATATAATTTAATATAAATGTAATAATATGTCAATTGCAAGCATATATGTGTTGTTAGAATCAGAAACCAGCCATTTTGGTTAAGTTATTGAACAAAATTTTACATATGGCATATGAACATGTGAACTATAATCTCCATGAATGGGAAGAACACATATCACAATGTTAAGAGAAATCTTAGTGTACAAGTTTTCTGAAGCAAATGAATTATTAAATAATTCACTTCTAGTTGAAAACTTGAAAGTGCGATGGACAAGTAGTTTCTAATGTGTTTGTTATATGATCCAAGGATTTCTGGTTCAAACTGATGGCAAGTACATTATGTTTGTGCCAGAGGGCAAGACACATTTTATCTCCATTGCTTCTCTTAGCTCTCGGGATGAGAAAGGATGACAAGATTTCAGTTGGGCATAGTATAATGCAGCCAGTGTGAAGGATTCTCTCTAGGACTAATTATTGTCTGTGGTTAGGATAGCCTAAATTAGTGTTACAAGTTCTTCGTGAGATGGAAAAATTGAAAACAACAGAAGAAATTAAGAAAAGAAAAATTAAAACAAAAAATTATGGCAAAATGATATTGTCCTGTGAAACCAAAAGAAACCCAAATCAAATGTGATGCATTGCTAGAAGTAATGAAAAAAAAATCATAAACACAAACTTGAATGTAGCACATATGAAAAACTATTTATAAACCTTCTTTTCTTTTTATACAAATGATGTCCACAGCATAAAGAGAAACTGGACACACAAACAATAATGAATTTTTGGCCTTTTAAGACTACTGAAAACATACAATTGGACAATGGAAAGAAAATGGGACTTGATCTTTGACAACAGAAAACGTGTGTGGCTTTAGCCTAAATATTGGAAGCTTATATTCAGTTTTATAATGTTGTCATCATATTATTAAAGGAATTCTTTCATTAGTCAAATTCTGTGTTGAAATGTTGTGTTGGACCCCTTATGCACAAAAGTAATGGAAACATGTTCTGAATATTTATTGTCAGGGTATTCTTAAAGGCAAAAGGCAGCAGTCACCCCAGTCAGAGTTTAATGCCCTGTCACTCTAGTTCATGAATGGTCTGTTTTGATCATTTGACAATGTTTTTGTTTGTAAATTGTGAAATTTAAGGGGAATTTCTCCTTTCTTTACCTATTGTTTGTAATGGTTATGTTCAAAACATCTTCAGAGGTGCTTGTAATGCAATAAGAGGAGATTTGCAAGAATTTGCTGATTTTTCAAAGCAAATTTTGGGGCAACTGAATACTACCTGTAACTTACAAATTTCAAGTTGAAGTTTTCATCAACCCATCAACCCTGGTTACCTGAAGTGAGGAGAAGTGGTGTTCAATCATATCACTCACACTAACATGATTTCTTTGTCAGATTGGTCATAAATGTTGTATCATGTAACATCTGATTCCCTGTTTCTTTTCTTTTTTTTTGTAGGGTATCTTCATTTTGTGAGACCATCCTGCCTCCTTTGTCCAGGGCCATTAAAAAGCGTCAATCAGAGGGGGATTGGTGAGGATATAATTTATGAATATTTTTTCTTAGCAAAGATTAAATGCCTAGCACAGTTAATCTTGTCATGTTAATAATCTGTTTTAAGTTAAAGAAATACCACAAAGTACAACTGCTAGATTACTTTGTGATGTCAGCTTATGATTACAGCAAGAATTGCAGATGAAAATCTCAGATTTTTGAAAGATGTAGAAATAGGTATAAAGCTCAATAACACAAAGTTATTTATACTGTAAGCCTAATTGATGGGTTGGTTAATGAATTTGATTCGTGTATTTATTGTTTGTGGACTATCTTGACATAATATTTTGTAGGATACTTGTGCTTCGATAGAAAAATATCCTTCCTAGCTTACTCATTTTATGTCTCAAGAAAATGTTTAAGATGAGAATGAAGTCTTTATTTCATACCCTTAAACATAAAGAAGAAGATGATGACAACTGAAGGTTAGATTGACTCAATTTTCTTCCCTTCATCATCAAGTTATGTAAAACAGCTATTCAAATTATTCATTCTTTAAACTATTCAAAAACATGGAATGGTAGTAAAATGTTAATGGAATTGACTTTTTTTCTTTCAGTTTACCTGAAGACTTGAGAAAATATCTTATTCTTACCAAGGTTGGATTTGCGAAGGTCTGTTCCCTTATCATAAACACCTGCTGTATACAGCCAGTGCTGGAAAACAGGTTCGTTGATTGTTATATTGAAACGAAAGAATTTAAACAAAATCGCTCAACTTGCTTTTCGAGTTATTGTGGCCTGCAGCCAACATCTACCCCTTCAGACGCTAATTGGTGTTTAGGTCGATTAATTGGCAGTTTTCGGATGCGGCCTCCTCTTTAGCCGTAAAATAAGGGTTGGTAGTGAAATTCCACTAAACAATATCAGAGTGTCAATTCTTCTTTTGAGAAATTTTGACAAAGTGAATTTCTATTGGCAAAGAATCAACCATATTTAGAAAAGGACTCATGTGGATTTGACACCTCTCCTCCCTAACACTGTATGTTTGCATTAGGGAAATGATCGTCATACACATCAAACTTGGCTAGGGTGTCACACTTCTGGAAGTAAGTTTTCTCTAGTACCACCTGGTTGTTACCCTTCACTTGTTACTCATAGCTTGCTTAAAAATTTTGAGACTTTACTCAGAGGTACTTTCAAGAAAATCAGATTCACTTTGTGCAAGGATTGCCCCAAATTACTATGTGCTGTTATGCTATCCTTTGCAACCACGTCCTTCCCACAGAGCACACACCTTCCTTAAAAATTGGTTCTAGGCCAAACATCATTGAACAAGCACATGCAGATATGCATTAAGCAAAAGTCCTTGCCAGTATGGCATTTTTAAAAAACACCCAAAACAGACTTCTTTCCAGTGGTGGTGAAATTGTTTTCGACACCTATGCAAACTTCACCATCTTCCCATTCACTGTGCTTTGGGTGCTTTGCCTTCTGGACAGCAGTAAAATCTGTTTTCTGTGCAATAGCCTGGACATTGCTTTTTCCATCTTATTTAATCCTTTGGATGTTGATTCAAGTTAGTTGCTGAGATCCCTCACATCTTCTTGTAGTTTGACTTAGTCCCTTTGCACCCTCCCCTAAACTACCAAGTATTCCCAAGTGATAAGTACGACAAGGAAAAAGTGTCTTTGCCTGACGTTGAAACATTTCTCAGTTATATTGCATTTTCCAAGCCAAACTAGGTCTGGGGTGGTGTAGCCTAATTAAATATGGCGTGGGAAGGGTTTGACAGTTGTGATTGTCTGGACTTGGTGACTTCCACGTTGATTGCAGGCTCAGGGGTATCAAGTATGATGAGTGGTTGAGGGTCATTGCATGCTTTAGCTTCTTCTACCACTTCAGGTTGTTGGGGTTTTGCAGGATTCTCATGGACGTCATGCCATCAGGGTGTGCATGATGTTATTTAAAGCTGCACTGGGACAGCCAGCTCCTCATGGGTCGTAGCTTCTGTTACAAGACGACCCGTCAGGAACACCAGATTGAATCCATCGACGAGCGAATGGAAAGTTCCAGAGAATTCAACTTCAACGCAGCCTTTCTAGAACTGTCTAGAAGTGAGAACTGTTTACGTTATGTCGCAATTACAACTACTGTGTGTTCTAGAAGTTTCTATTAAGGAACGTTCTCGTAATTGCTGGACTGTGTACACTAGAAGTTTCTGTTAAATTCTGGAGAGTTCTCGAATAAAAGCCTTGCATATAAAAGGCAGTTCAACAACTATTATCGAGGAGAGACACCCTAATACTTCATCGAGAGACACCATCGAGTCCAGACGTTATTCTGCTGTCCGTTTGTTGACCGAATCATATGAGGCCAGCCACTGACACTTCACACTTGTGACAAATTGCCTTACGCCGTTTCTACGCTGTGTATTGAGAGTGTTATTATCCATCATCGCTAGCCTTGTCGTTATTCGCTCGTGGAACCAGTTCCTACGCTACAGCACGCTGCAGGTCTACTACTGTACCATCGTCAACGTGCATGCACTACCAGCCCTTGGACCAGACCAGGCAAATATTAAGTAAAGGATTGTGAGTAAGTCTAATTAATTATTGTAAATTTAAGTAAGATAAGGAGATTGTAAATAATCATTAAGTTGTGAATTTTAATCTCGTTCTTCTGTGATCTTTCGCTGTTATTGGTTTGACTCGCGACCACAAGCCGTAACAGAATTGGTGGCCTAACATCCGGGAACGAAAAATACTAGAAAATTTGAGAAATTCTGTTGTGAATCGTAAGCAACTGTGTTTGCTCAGACTACTTATTTGTTTGTTGAAGGCTTGATACAATTTCAAAATGCCATTCAACTTAGATAAATTCGTGGCTAGTCCCTCAGTCGAGGAAGTAGATTCATTAAAGAAGTCTGAGATTGTAAAGGTCGCAAAATATTATGGCATTGAATTTCAGCCTTTAATGCGGAAAGACGAGATTAAAAGATATGTTCTAGAATATCTTGTGGATGAAAGTATCCTGCCTATTACAGTATTGGAAACAGCTATCACTGTGCCAACTGACAACACATTTGAATTGAAAAGGCTGGAAATAGAAATGAATAAGGAGATTAGATTAAAAGAAGTGGAAAGAGAAAGGGAAAGAGAAGAAAGGGAAAGAAAGGAAAGAGAAATGCAAATGCAAAAGGAAAAAGAGGAAAGAGAAATGCAAATGCAAAAGGAAAAAGAGGAAAGAGAGATGCAAATGCAAAAGGAAAAAGAGGAAAGAGAAATGCAAATGCAAAGGGAAAAAGAGGCAAGAGAACATGAATTTAGGTTGAAGCAACTAGAGTCAGGGGTCATAAAAGGCTCAGACCCTAAAGTAGGCTTGGATACTGGGGTATTGGACATTTCTAAGCACGTAAAATTTGTCCCCAAATTTCAGGAGGATAATGTGGAGAAATTCTTTAACCACTTCGAAAAGCTGGGTGAGCAACTAAAGTGGCCAAGAGATAAATGGTCCATACTCATCCAGAGTAATTTCACAGGCAAGGCTCAAGAAGTGTATTCCGCTCTGTCAATAGAGGACAGCATGGATTACGATAAGGTTAAAAAGGCCATATTACAAGCCTATGAATTGGTGCCTGAAGCTTATCGCCAAAAATTTAGAAAGTATCGTAAGGCGGATTCACAAAGCTATGTAGAGTTTGCTTATCAAAAGGAAAGGCATTTCGATAGATGGTGTGCTTCCAAAAAGGTCTCCACATTTGACACTTTAAGACAACTGATGCTGGTCGAGGAATTCAAACGGTGTGTGAATGATGACATTAAGACTCACCTTGAGGAAAATAAGGCTGACAAGCTGAGTGAAGTTGCAAATTTGGCTGATCAGTATGCTCTTACCCATAAGTTTAGTAAAGTGGGTCAGACTCAAAACAAGGGTCAGTTTAATAGGCCAAATAAGAAATATGGCAATAGTAGTGGCACAACAGGTAACAGTGGATCTCAGTCTGGTTCTATCTCTCCAACAAATTCTGGTAAAAAACAACCAGATTCAAGTCGTCAAAAGAACGACCAGGTCAGCTCAAACAAAGCTGCCTTTAAAGACATAAGCTGTGGTTTCTGTCACAAAAAGGGCCACACAATGGCAAATTGCTTCACATTGGCAAAATTAAAGGAGACTGAAACAGCCTCCAATGCCTTAGCCAATGCAGAGAATTCTTCTGAGGTAGTCGTGACTTTACGGCCTAATTCTAAAGACCAAATTAAGGAAGAATACCTTCCATTCGTGTCTGAGGGGTTTATTTCCCTAGATGGGAATTCAGCTCATCCACCCGTAAAAATTAAAATTTTGCGTTACACAGGCGCAACTCAGTCGTTGCTTCTTGATGGAGTTTTGCCATTATCGGACTCTACTTCCACAGGGGCAAATGTACTAATTCAGGGGGTTGAGTGTGGATTTATTTCTGTCCCTCTCCACAAAATTAATTTGAAGTCAGATTTAGTTTCTGGGTCGGTCATAGTAGGGGTCAGACCTACTCTACCTGTAAAGGGGGTATCTCTGTTGCTAGGCAATGACCTAGCTGGTGGAAAGGTAGTAGCCAATGCAATTTTGACAGATAAACCATGTGATTATAACAACACAGAGCAATTAGAAAAGGAATTTCCAAATTTATTCCCTGCCTGTGCTGTCACTAGAGCTATGTCACAAAAGCTCGCCGTGGATGATAATCTTAAACATCCACCCTCCAAAAGTGAGGATACAGTTCCCAAAAGTGGAACAAGTATGGAATCATGTAAGGATGATAATCTTAAACATCCACTCTCTAAAAATGAGGGTATGATTTCTGAAAATAAGGATGATAAACTTAATCATCCGCCCTCTAAAATTGAGGAATTAGTTCCTAAAAATGGAACAACACTCCCAAAAGAGGAGTCAGAGTCTGAAAAAGATTCTAGTAAAAATATTCATGAAAGTGAAGATTCTTGGTATGATCTCAGCCAATCTTTTATGACTAATCTTAATGATAGTCAGGATTGTGAGTCTCCTGGCCCCACACATAGTGAGGGGGTAGAACAGGAAAAATCAAAAATGTCTGACACACTCCACAGAGACCAGTTGTCAGTCCAACAACAACATGATGAAGAGCTTCAGCCATTAATGGCTGGTGCACTCACTGAGGATGAATCGAAAGACGTCCCAGTCTGTTTTTATTTTAAAAACAATATTTTGATGCGTAAATGGCGACCACCTGATGCACCATTAGATGAAGAGTGGAGAATTTACCATCAAATTGTGGTACCTAGGACCTATAGAAGGGAAATACTGAGTATTGCTCATGAAATGCCATTTGCAGGGCACCTAGGAGTCAATAAGACTTACCACAGAATTCTAAATCACTTTTATTGGCCAAAACTTAAAAGTGATGTGGCCAAATTTTGTAAGACCTGTCACTCATGTCAAATGGTTGGGAAGCCGAATCAGAATATTCCGGCTGCACCCTTAAAGCCAATTCCTGCTTTTGAAGAGCCGTTTAGTAGAGTCATCATTGATTGTGTAGGTCCCCTACCTAAGAGTAGGGCAGGGCATCAGTATATATTAACCATTATGTGTGCTTCTACAAGGTTTCCAGAGGCAATACCTCTGAGAAATATTAAGGCTCGGACAGTCTTACAAGCTTTACTTAAATTTTTCACATTGTTTGGGTTGCCTAAAGAGATCCAATCAGATCAAGGGTCTAATTTCATGTCAACTGTATTCCAACAGATGTTGTATGAGTTAGGCATAGACCAAATTAAGTCTTCGGCTTATCATCCTGAAAGCCAGGGGGCTTTAGAAAGGTTTCACCAAACATTGAAGAATATGTTAAAGACATATTGTCATGATAATGAGAGAGACTGGGATGAAGGCATTCCATTTGTAATGTTTGCTGCCAGGGAATCTATACAAGAGTCACTTGGGTTCAGTCCATTTGAACTTGTCTTTGGACACACAGTTCGTGGACCATTGAAATTATTAAAGGAGAAGTGGTTATCAGATCCAGGTGAAGACATACATCTACTTGATTATGTATCCCGCTTTAAAGATCGTCTTCATGGAGCATGTGAACTTGCTCAGGAAAATCTGAGACACTCTCAGAAGAAAATGAAAGCGTGGTATGACAAGACCACTGTGAAAAGAGAGTTTAAACCTGGTGATAAGGTGCTAGTGTTTTTACCTGTTTCTGGTCAGCCACTTCAAGCTCGCTTTCAAGGACCTTATGTCATTGAGAGAAAAGTTAGTGACACAGATTACGTCATTTTGACACCTGACAAGCGTAAATCTAAAAGAGTATGTCATATTAATATGATGAAGAGATATTATGAAAGAGAAGATTGTGACATTTCTAAGGATGAAAGTGTACATGATGTAAATAGTAACACTAATGATACAGGTGATCAAGTGTGTATTATCAATGCTGATCATGAACTCAGTAATGATGAGATCAAGGCTAATAATGTTCCTGACATGTGTATTAAGTTACAAAATTCTGATGTGTTGAAGAATCTTGACCAGAAATTAAGTCATCTGGATCACAAAGAAAAGTCAGAAATGAAATCATTAATCTATGAATATGCATGCTTGTTCTCAGATGATCCTACTAGGACAAATTTGATTGAACATGATGTTGATGTGGGAGATGCCACACCAATCAAGCAGCATCCTTACCGAGTTAACCCTCGAAAACGACAACATCTCAGGGATGAGGTTCGGTATATGTTAGACCATGACATTATAGAACCTAGTAATAGTGAATGGTCTTCCCCTTGTATATTGGTCCCCAAGCCAGACGGTGGGTACAGATTTTGTACTGATTACCGAAAGGTGAATGCAGTCACAAGAACGGATTCCTATCCGATACCCCGTATCGATGATTGCATTGATAGGATTGGGAAAGCTACGTATGTGTCAAAGTTTGACTTACTAAAGGGGTACTGGGAGATACCACTCACTGAGAGGGCTCGGAAAATCTCGGCATTCGTGACGCCAGATGGGCTATTTCAGTATAAGGTTATGCCGTTTGGTATGAAAAATTCACAGATGACCTTTAAACGTTTAGTAAATAATCTTACGTCAAATTTAGAAAATTGTGAAGTATATGTTGATGACCTTATTGTGTACAGCAACTCGTGGGATGAACATGTACAACATGTTAAGGCATTATTTGACAAGCTTGCCAAAGCTAATTTGACTGTCAATTTGGTCAAAAGTGAGATTGCTTGTGCCCATGTGGTGTACTTAGGGCATGTGGTTGGTCAGGGTAAAGTTAGACCAATTAAGGCCAAAGTTGAGGGCATTGACAAATTCCCTGCCCCAACTGATAAAGGGAGCTCATGCGCTTCCTAGGCATGGCTGGTTACTACAGACGTTTTTGTCCGAATTTCTCTGACATTGCTGCACCACTGACAAAATTGTTAAAGAAAAATGAAAAGTTTGATTGGATGGATAATTGCCAAGCAGCATTTGAATTATTGAAAAGGGCACTAATGAGTTCACCAGTGTTGATTGCTCCAGATTTTGAGAAGCAATTTAAGTTGGCAGTAGATGCCAGTGACAATGGCATAGGAGCAGTTTTGCTTCAAGCTGATGAGCATGGTGTTGATCACCCTGTTTGTTATTATTCTAAGAAATTTGACAAACACCAGAAAAATTATTCAACAATTGAAAAAGAGACATTAGCTTTGATACTGGGTCTTCAACACTTTGATGTTTATTTGGGAACTACTAGTTTCCCTATCACTGTATACACTGATCATAACCCTTTGACATTTTTATCTAAGATGAAGAACAAAAATCAAAGATTGATGAGGTGGAGTTTATTTCTGCAATCGTATAATGTAGATATTAAGCACATTAAAGGGAAAGACAATGTTGTACCAGACTCTTTGTCAAGAATTTGATCTGATGCAGTATGTTAAAGATATCACTGTAAGTTTTGAAATTTTGTGTTAACTATGGCACACTGTGTATTGATGATGTTACTGTATTCATGTATCATCACCTTGCAAGACAAATTATATGTTATAATTGTACCTTCCATTGAATATTGGACTACATAATATGCATACTGTAGTTATTACTGTAAAGTTATACATTGTAAATATTGTAACTTAAGTTTTGTCCGAGACGTCCAAAACTTTTTCAAGGGGGGGAGTGTTACAAGACGACCCGTCAGGAACACCGGATTGAATCCATCGACGAGCGAATGGAAAGTTCCAGAGAATTCAACTTCAACGCAGCCTTTCTAGAACTGTCTAGAAGTGAGAACTGTTTACGTTATGTCACAATTACAACTACTGTGTGTTCTAGAAGTTTCTATTAAGGAACGTTCTCGTAATTGCTGGACTGTGTACACTAGAAGTTTCTGTTAAATTCTGGAGAGTTCTCGAATAAAAGCCTTGCATATAAAAGGCAGTTCAACAACTATTATCGAGGAGAGACACCCTAATACTTCATCGAGAGACACCATCGAGTCCAGACGTTATTCTGCTGTCCGTTTGTTGACCGAATCATATGAGGCCAGCCACTGACACTTCACACTTGTGACAAATTGCCTTACGCCGTTTCTACGCTGTGTATTGAGAGTGTTATTATCCATCATCGCTAGCCTTGTCGTTATTCGCTCGTGGAACCAGTTCCTACGCTACAGCACGCTGCAGGTCTACTACTGTACCATCGTCAACGTGCATGCACTACCAGCCCTTGGACCAGACCAGGCAAATATTAAGTAAAGGATTGTGAGTAAGTCTAATTAATTATTGTAAATTTAAGTAAGATAAGGAGATTGTAAATAATCATTAAGTTGTGAATTTTAATCTCGTTCTTCTGTGATCTTTCGCTGTTATTGGTTTGACTCGCGACCACAAGCCGTAACACTTCTTTTACCACTTCAGGCTGAGAGGGTATGATTAATGGTCGGGGCAATATGGAATCAGGAGGCTCTTTAGGATTCTGATGGTCCTCATGCCACAGGGGGGTGCATGGTGTTGTTTCAAGCTGCACTGGGACAGTTGAATGCAGAAGTGCCTCTTTGGGGGGTGTTGGGACTGGTAACTTCTTGAGGGGAAGCTCATCCTTGGAAGTGTAGTTGTCAGTGAGCTCTCTCTTTTTACATACAGTCAAGTAAAAGGGTCATAAAAAAGAAAAGGTTACATGTTGAGTGTGATGATTAACAATGCAAAGAAAACATTACAAGCAGCACATAGGTAAGAGGGGGTTTATGGCAAAATTCATGCTATGATAGTTAGCAACTTTGAGAAACATTCATGATGAATACCTGCCCCATGCCCATATGAAATGCCTTTCAATATGCCTGTGCACAAGCATTAGTGTCAGTCTGATTAGAAAGTGAGGAGACTCAAGGGGGTTGGGGCAAACAAATCCTAAAATGCACAAAACTGTAGAAGTGCTCAGTAATTTTGAACATAGTATAATTTGAATGTCCCACCTTCCATAAAGTAATTCCCCCCACATTAAAGAAGAAGCAGCCCCCTTCCCCTCCCCCCGCCCCCCCCCCCCCCGCAGTTGAAGCCCACCATTTGCAGGAACTGAAATTTTATCTGGTTACTTTATTATGCTACTGCAGTGTACTGCCTTTCATTCTTAAGTTCCCTAGATCAAATCTAGGTGGGACCACTTTTTAATTTTCTTGGGACCAAAAATTTGCTAGTTCAGCATAGGTGTTTGCAGAGATGCTGGGGTAGGGGATTTAAATTGGCAGACTAAAATATGGTTTCTGGTTGTCTGTCCCAGGAAGTTGTCCAACTTAGGAAGTCGTCCTCTTGCTAGATATTGCTGTCAAGCAACGATGCAGATGAATAGCTCTTCTGAGAATTTTCTGAGGACTCAGAGTTTGCTTGTTGAGTGCAGAGGGGGTAAAACTTTCATCTTTTGTGAAAAGGTTGTTAACTTACAGTAATCTTCTTAATCTTATTGCTCCACACCTTGACCATACGGCCTTTCTGTGTTGTTTGACTTCTGTTCTCAGTTGCTAATGCAAAAGTGAGCTCTTCATGTGTATTTCATGTATAAGAAAGACATAAACTTACGGGGGTAACATCCGGTGGTAACATTGCGGTCTATCAAAAGTGTGCGAAATCATTCAACAGGGACAATATGTCGGATGGGGATGTTAGATGACAGTCCCAAAAGCAGGACTGGGAGAAATTAGTACTCCCCAGCCTCTTTACCCTCTGAGCACTAGTTAAAAAGAGAAGGCCAATCTCGCCAGTGTTTATCCTAAATCAGTTTGATATAGGGTCCATGATGAGCTTCTGGGGGAGAAGGGGTGCAGACTGAAATTAAGGAATCAGGATTGTGCTCACCAATAACAAAACTCAAGTCTACAGAAATAGTTCTTTGGCGAAATTTCTGTTAAAGTCGAGTCTGGGAGTATTCCAAAATGATGACAAAGATTCATTTTAATAAAAAAATAAATTTCAGATGTTGAAAATAGAAAGATTTTCAGTGTTTCTTGTACTAGTGAATCACATGGCTTTGAAGAGTGAAACATTGAAAGCAAGTTCTCCTGGAAGAGAAATATATGAGCAGTCACCTGCCATGTTTTTGCTGATACTAAAATCCACTTCAATATCCACTACTCTGTGGACTTTTCAGAACTGTACACTGCAAAAAACCACCAACCACCAAACTTCCCTTGTCTACACATCTTGTATGAACACTCTCTCAAGTGTAGATAGACTATTCTGTAGAAATACAATGCAAACATCTGCTGCAAGACTATTTCGTGGTCAAGTAAACAGTTTGATGACCAGGCAGGATTTCCTGACAGTTTATACCTGATTTAGCAGAAGTGTGGAGACAGATAAAAGGTGCGAATGTAGTCTCCATCAGCAGAAACACCTTGTGATACAACAATAAAAGGAGCAACTATAGAATACCCCGCCTCAGCAGAAGGCACTTTTCCAATCCATGGATACGGATTCCCAGTGGCTCAGGATTAGCTTGAGTGCTTCAAACGTAGCCTAGGCTATTTCCTTTTTTCTTTTTTGAGAACGACACTCTGTGATGATATGTTAGGTCATTCATAATGCTTCAAAAACTCAGTGGCTGCCTGTCTAGGAATCCATTTTCATCTGGATTCCTAGTCCTAGTCGAAGTGGCTGCCTGTCTAGGAATCCATTTTTAGCTGAATTCCTAGTCCTAGTGGAAGTGGCAGCCTGACTAGGAATCCATTTTCATCTGGATTCCTAGTCCTAGTCCAAGTGGCTGTCTGACTAGGAATGCATTTTCAGCTGGATCCCTAGTCCTAGTCCAAGTGGCTGCCTGTCTAGGAATCCATTTTCATCTGGATTCTTAGTCCTAGTCGAAGTGGCTGCCTATCTAGGAATCCATTTTCAGCTGGATTCCTAGTCCTAGTCGAAGTGGCAGCCTGACTAGGAATCCATTTTCATCTGGATTCCTAGTCATATTGGAAGCGGCTGCCTGACTAGGAATCCATTTTCAGCTGGATTCCTAGTCCTAGTCCAAGTGGGACTAGGACTAGGAATCCGGATGACCAGTAAATATCACTGAGGCGGGGTATTCTATAGTTGTACCCAATAAAAGATAAGAATTTTCTAACACTAATGGAAGATGCGTGAAATTCTTTCGATATGGAATTTTGAATTTTATTATCTTAAAAAATCGATATGAATCCACAAAAATTTTAAACTCAAATAAGACAGATGCTCTAGTGCAGTCATTGAGGTGAGAGCAGAGTCTGTATGATGAATGATCCTTTTGTTCGTCTGAAAATGTGGAGTAAGAATTCTTGAATGGTAAAGAATTACACATCAACTCGGACAAAGACTTTCGTTCAAAACTTGGCCAGCTACTTTTGTGTGAAGTTCTGAAAAGAGGGCTGGCTTTTGTAGTGTAAGTTCTGGAAGAAGCTGCTACAAGCTTCTTTACCCTTTGAGCATATCTGGCAAGTGTTCCACTACAAATCAATCTGGTACTGTATAGTGTCCATGATGAGCCTAGTGGCTTTCTGAGTTAAACATTACATTAAACTTAACTAGCTGACATTGTGGTTTTGTTTTGCTTCATTCTTTACCATTAGTGGCCATGAGGAAGAGGTCAACAATTATGTAGAACAATACCTGGATACAATGTCATCCCTTCTGTCAGATAAGATGTTTGTTGCTGCTGTAGCTGAACAACGTAAGATACAGGAAGATTTGGAACTGCTCCTGCAGAGCTCTCAACAAGTGTATCCTTAAACTTACAAGAAAGACTAAAATGAAAATATGGCAAAAAGGAATAATACGTACGACAATAGTATAAAAAAAAAAACAGTACAAAAAATAGAAAACAAACAAAATACAGATCTTTAGAACCTTGCAAATTGTAGTGGCTGTGTAAAGAGGTCAGGGGTTACAGGAATTGAACTTAAGGTGCGGTCACATTGGAGTGCTGTGCTGCACAGTGCCCCTTCGTGCTTAACTCTGCAACACTCGCAGGGTGGCCACACAGAACGCTGTACAGCCCCAAAAATTTCTTATCTGTAACTAAGTAAGTGGAATACCTAATGAGTGAAAAGCTCTTTGCATTCTTCATTTCCATGGCAAGCTATAGTAGAAGGAAAAGTGGTCACTCTTGGGTAGCATGAGTGTACAAGACTACTATGAATTGGGGGTGGTGCAGCTATTTTGCCTGAAAGTTTGATGCATGCCCAAAAATGTGAGGGGGGGGGGGGAGGGACTGCAGCCCCAGTAATTTTCAGTTTGAAGTTTTTCTTCAATTATCATTACCTGTGCCTGAGAGGGGCCTAAGTTTACTGGAGAAAATTTTAGAAACCTCCCAACTGCCCTAAATTAAAGGCCAAATTTTTGCTCAACAAATGAATTCCTTTTGTTTAACATTTCTTGAAGCACGGCACAGGGCAGCTTAGCATCCGGTGTGATCGTCCCTTAACTGAAGGTTGGATAACTTACTTTTGTTCAAAAAGAGAAAGTTAGACCACTTTGTCATTGTGATAAAAAATTCAGTCTAGTTTTAATGTGCATGCAGGGGAAACCATTGAAGCACACAACCATTGCACATGAAAAGTGCTTTATAAAGGTATTAATCAACAATTAGGATTCATTTTAAAGGTGGTTATAATTTTCTGACCTGACACCTGCAGTGATGAAGCAAGGACTGAGTTTATCCTGCAAGGAGTGAATACTGCACTGGCAATGTACAGTAGGAAAACCCCACCGCTGCAACCAAATGCAAAATATGGAGAAGCTACTGCTGCTACCAACTTGCAGGAAGATTTCCAGACAGATGCTTTCTTGGAAGACCATGTGAGAGTGCTATGAAGATGTCTTTTCCTCTTGCTAGATCACCTAAGTATTCTGTAAATTATGAAAGGGTGGAATAAGGATTCAGTCAGTAGATACTGGTGCCACCAGTTATTTCAGGCTGGAATATCTTGTGACTTCTAAACGAGAGGAAAGAAAGAGAACCAGAACAGCTGAGCCCATCTATTAGACCTTGATCTTCTGCCTTGATCTTATCAAGGGGGCTCTCATGGATACCAGGGGATAGTCCCCTTTCCAGTCACACCACTTTCTAGTATCAACAATTAGTGAAAAACTATCCTCTCTGATTGACCCTTTCACAGCTCCAGCTAGGTAATCAGGCTTATTTTGTATCCACAACCATATGCATACTATTACCTATGGAACCAGCTATGTTTGAAACACTGTGGCTAGCCATATTAAAAGGAGTGACCTTCTGTAATTTGACAAGGACGTGGCACAACTGAAAGTATTTCAACATGTGACATTTTATGTAGCAAAAAAAATGGCAGCATTTTGGAGCTAGTTAGGGTTAGCAGTTCATCTTCATGAATTAAGTGTAGGAAGCTGTAGTGATGGTTGGGAAGACAGTGAAATTGATTTAGAGGATATGCCCCCAAATATATTAGATAGTGATTAGGGCTGTCTCAATAATAAGGATGATATTTCATGGCATTTTTTTGCAATTTCAGAGTAATTCAAGATTGAGCATCAGTGTAGGGACTAGTTCTGCAAATCAGGACAACCGGCAGTCATTTTAACCTTTTTCATTTAGAACTTAAATTTAAACATTTAGGTAATAATCTGTTTCACATTTTAAATGGCCTATTATTTTAAGAATTGTGTTAACCTTGCTGGCTTCAAAGTGTACCATAGGATAAAAGAAGATGGCGGGGAAAGGGTCAATCAACATTTGAAGTATAGGAACTAGTAACTAATTTGAATACAGTATTACAAGTAACCTTCATGACTCTTCTTTATACTAGGTGGCAGTGGCAGGAGCATCAGCCCCTAAAAAGACAGGTGTTGAGTTGGAATCTCTGATCACTGAAGTCAAGGACCTTCTACCTGAGCTTGGGGATGGTTTTCTTGAAGTGAGAGAAAATGCCTTGTTGCCTTGTTTTACATAAAAGTTTATGTATTCTTTCACTTCTGTGGAGGTGTATTTTGTGTCATTGTATCATTCAGACTGCTTTTAAAGCAACATTTTATAAGTAATGAAACTGATTAACTTCTGCTAAAAAATTTGTATGGGAAGTGTTACCTCGGTGTCTGGTTGCTGGCCTGGTCAAGTCGTAGTAGTTTGTAGGAATCTTTAAGGCCTAACCATGTTTTGAAATATCCTAACCTTTCAGATGCCTTCCTAGCTTTTTCAAAATATCCTGTGAGAGATTTCAGAAAATAGATGTTGCATATTCATGAAGGAGTTGTCTTGTTGGAATTGAACATCAAGTAATATCAGCATGCTGGGAGGGATTGCATTTTGCTGCACCACTGGCAGAAAGCAGCTACAGTGTTTCATATTAGCAGACTCTGTCTTTGCCTTGCAATTGTGGTTTACAACATAAATTGTTTACAGTATATCATATTAGCAGACACAATCTTTGGCTACATCAATTCTTTACAGTATTTCAGATTAGCAGACGGTGTCTTCATGTTAGAATTGTGGTTTTCAATATTGACTGGGTTTTTAAGTGATTGGCTTTGGAGAAAATGTTATCCTCAAAGCGAATGTTTTCAATTTGGGGTGAAAGGATTGAATGGGATAATGTATTTTTGTAGAAAGAAACGAAAATAGTCCCTAGAAGCCTATGTTTGCTTGGAAAGAATAGAATTGATCTTTTGGTATAGCAACATTCCTGGCTTGCATTGTAAGTCTTTAATATCAGTACTGAATATTCAGTAAGAAAGTATCAGTATTGAATATTCAGTAGGAAGAAGTAATTTGACACATGATAAAAAGAAACTGTACCTGAATTAGCATAGGTTACTAGGGTGCTAGGGTGAGTTGACTACATTTGCCATTTGAAAAAAGCATGTGAGATGGATGATGGTTCACAATGTCATGCCACCGTGGCTTCTGCAACTCATCATTAAAGCAGTAAGGAGATACACAAGTTGGTATAGCAAAGCCATCCAGTGTGTCACACATGGTCATATTGATAAGTGCTTGTAATACTGTATACTATGTTACCTACAGATTTGCTTGGAAGAATACAACTACGACACTGCCAAACTCATCAATGATATTTTAGAAGAAAAACTCCCACCGTCGTTACTTGAACTTGATCAAAGTCTTCCACGGTAAGTAACATGTTTCTGTTTGAATCACGGCTTCACTGTGAATTTGTGTTGCATCTAACTCTTGTGTGGTTGGTCTGTTTAATTGATGTACTGTGTACAGGATTTGGGCTAGTCTCGTATAAAAGGAAGTGAGGGGTCTTTTTAAGTAACTTCTCCTTTGGAGAGTGTCCTGTCACTCATGCCCTCCCCCTTCCACCCCCCACCCTACTGATATGAAACCATATATGTTTTCGTCTATTTACATGTTCCATACTGCTTCCTTCGTATGTTGTGGTCTTCCTTTAATATATGATTGTGATTCCCAAAGATACCGGTTCATTTATTATTTTCCTCTCTTATCCAGTGAAGTGCAACAGTATGAACCAAAACCATCAGCAGTCCCTGATAATGCACCAACGGCATCTTCGTCCACTGCCCCTAGCGATCTGCTCTCTACCAGGGGTAACGTCTATGCTGGAGATGAATTTGATGTGTTCTCTGGAAAGTCTGTAGACAAGTCTAAAATTCACAAAGGCAAAAAGTAAGTTGTATCTCCTATACGTAGGGCCTGTAGCTTTAAAGGTCTGGGGAAAGATGAGTCCATGATTAGAGCCCAGGAATGGGGGAGTTGATGAAATCTGAGGGTAAACCTTAAAACTGGGGGAGTGTATATTTTGAGGGGCTAACAAAAGCACATTTTACTCTCATGTACTAAGTTAGAAATGATAAATACATCAGCCTAGCTATGGTGAAGGAAAAGTGTCATTTGATGAAAAGAAGTTTGGGAAAGAAAGATGGGGTGGGGGTGGGAGAGTATGGGGCATGTGGAGGTCATAAAATTCTTCTGATTGGAATTGGACATGTGGGTCATTTTCTTAGATGATAGAGTAATTTGTAAAGTTTTAATAGCATTCTGTTTTCTCCTCAACATTACATTGTTACCAGAGTTACCACCCATATTAACCAAAACTAACACCAGACACCCTGCAGATTGACAACAGAAACAATTTTGTGCTGGGTGATGACAGATTGCCTTTAAAAATATCCTGGTCTTGTAAAGAAAACCATTGTCATATCAGATGCATACTTAGTTTGGGAATATAACATTTTCACCCTGAAAATAAGATTCATGCTTTTGTCTATTTCCAAAAAAGTTTGGCTTCGATGAATTCAATCTTTCCTTGCATAGATTTACCTCTTGAATATGTGAAGATGAAATACACAAGCTCCATAAGGAGCTGAAGTTTCTTCTTAAACAGCCTAGTAAAAGGTTGAGAAATATTGCAATTATGCCCAAACGTTGAAATTTGTACATCTTAAAGGTCTACTCCTTATAAGGCTGCCATATTTATTTTGGGTGTTATTCCACAAAACAAACTCTTTCCTTTGTGACCATATGATTTACCATAGGCGTAGGAAGCTTTTCGAGACTGGGTAGCTAAACCTTGTTTCGGATTGCCGTCCTGGGGGAGGGGTCTAAGGGAAGGGCCTCCCCTTTGGAAATAGTTTGGGTATTTGAGGGTCCTCAGATGCAATTTGGTGCAACATTTTGGACAAACTGTAAGGAAAATCACTGCAAATCTTTGACATTTCTTACAGAAGAGACAAATAAGGGGTTTTGGCCTTGGATCTTGTGGGGGCAGAAGCATACTTCAGCCCCCCACATTTTTGACTGGGGGCTAAAGCCCCCCCCCCCCCCAGCCCTCCTGCTTCCTGCGCCTATGTGATTTACTCTTTGAAGTATGCTGTTGTAAATGCAACAACTCTTAACTGCTTTTTGTGTGTTTCAGTATGCACCTTTAAGTCTGCTTGAAACTTGTATTTGCAAACATAAATAATTTCTAATTTATTTCAAGTGACCTTGCACCTAATTTGTACCAAGACTGAATTTTTTATCCTTATTAAGGCATTTTCCCTATAAAGGTTTTATACCAAGGCTATTCCTTTCAAGGCAGAGTGTCTGCCAAATGGAATTGATAGAATGTTTCACCATCTAGCTTAATTCTGAGGACAGAAAAATGGTGTAGTTGGAAACTTTAGAAGTTAAAATTGTCTCCTCAAAAAATATCAGTACCATTTTTTGAACCGTGAACTATCTGATGGACCATTAAGAGATAATTAATATAGGGTTAACAAAAGAAATGACAACACTGTACAACTGTACACATATCATTTTTGAATAGGTAATGAGTAACTTTAGAAACAGCCATACTATAAGAGATGTACCTTGAGAATGGTTTGAGATATTGAAATAATTTCAAAGAATCTTGCAGGTGGATTTTACTCGTCACTTGTGAAGTAAAGTGAGGCTAGTTTGGTGGCATGTCACCGTACTCGACTAAGTAAAATTTTACTTTTAAAGGAGAATTGCTTTTAAAATACTTCCTGTACAATGTAAACTAGATTTGAATACTTAAAAATTGCTCCAATTAGAAGTAGATGGAAATCATCATTGATTTGGATCCTTGGAAGCTTGGAAGCTTTGTCCTTATCAAGGCTGTTTAACCCTAATGAAGGTTTTGCACCAGAAAGGTTTAATTTCTATCAAGGGTACATTTCTAATAAATTGGTAGAGCATTTCAGCATCTTTTGGCTACAATGGCTGAAATGGTTTCTTCTTTTGAGCAAGAGGCTTTGTAGTTCTTCTCATACGACAAGATTTAAAGATAACTGTTGTACTTGAAGGGCTGCACAAGGCTTTCCATTTAGATGGAGATGGAATTATCATTAATTTGGATGTTATTTGACAGTGATGCAAAATAGTGATGTTGGATATAAGGTAATCCTTGCTGAAGCTTATTAAATAAAGATGCTGGCATTGAAAGCAATTAAGCTTAGAATTTGGTTTTTTCAGGGTTTGATCTTCAGCGAGTTCATGATAAGTTGGGTTTGTCATTGAAGAATAATCTGAAGTTTATTATCCTATCAGAAGTGACCTTCGAATTGAAAATAATCCATAATTGATTTAAATTGTGAAGACATCCAGTTACCTGAAATGGAGATGTTGTGTAAATGCAACAGGCTTCCTCCCACTGCCGGTCGCTAGGGATCATAAAATAAATTGCCAAGTATGTATAATACTATAATGTTGAAGCAAATAAGCTGTCATGCCAAGCTCAGTTTGAAACTTCAGCTAAGTGTTACGCCTCCTCCTTTTCCTCTTTCAAGTAATTTTAATGTTTCAGAACATGAATATGACATAACTGAGGTAAATCAGGGATTTTGTGTGCATTTAGAAATTTAGTACGTAATATAAAGTCACATGATTAAGAAGAACCATACATGAATCAAGGTTATACTGGGGTATAGTAATGCAAATCGAGATGATTTCATTTGTCCTTATTTCTTTTGCAGGGAAGACAAGGAATTGAAGAAAGTCTTGACAGATAAAACGGAAGTCAAAGACTTGCGATCAACGTACGAGGATTACTACTATGAATATGACAATGAATACGAAGACGAGTATGACGATACGTATGATACTCACAATGTTGGAGCACAAGACAATGATAATGAGGACGAATTAGATGAGTTGATTAAAATAAGGTATCTAAATACTTGTGGTTCTCCAGTAGCACACAGTGGTTACAATGCTTGCACCATTGCTTCACTCATTCGTAGCTTTGAGCGCCACACAAGGTGCAAGGCCTTCATGTGGGAATTCCACTTTCCCTATTCTCTGTTTGGCCTAGAATGCTATCCAATTTGTTGTCTGGTTGAAGTCATAAAAGAATCAGAAAAAGAAGGACCTAAGCAAAATGTATCTTCCATATGTAAAAGAGGAACTACATTTAAAACATTCTTGTGGACTTTTGTTTTAGTATTGTGTGTAGCTCATGCATAAACAATATGAAAACATATTATTAAAAACTGGTGTTGGAGGTCAAAGAAATACAAAATAGGCTGCATCAAGTTTACTTTGGGTTGAAGAGGTGGTAAATTTGTCTGCCAATATTAATTAACTTTGGGTTATATCACTTAAGGATGTTGGTGCATGCGCCTAAAGAATGGGCAGCCATCTTTGTTCTTGGAAAAAGCTGTATAGCTTCTTCTCAATAACTAAATTTTGTCGCGAGGTGAGTGTCTTGTAGGTATAAATTCATAGGGCTCTGGGAAGGTTGGTTCGTCAAAACAGCAGCACCATACCTGGAACATAGTTGGATACATGTCTGCTTATAGTAGTTTTTTATAGGTGTTGTCATGTAAGTTGGTAATTCCATAATTTAAACCTGTAATAAAATTTGCTCTCATAGCAAAAGACTTGCACTTAGATTTTTTTTACTTGCTGTTGACTTTATGTCCTCATACCATTGTTCATTTCTAGGAATCAGTATTATAATTTTTTTTTTAATACAAGTTTTCTTTTCAAGCTTTTTTTTTGTCAGGTTGATAGTGAAAAGTATAAAATTGTGAAATATCAAAAAAAAAACATGCCATTATTTTTACATTTCTGGATTTTGCAGATAGATTTTAGGCCTGAAGGAAAAAGACTGTCAACCCAAACATCAGCTAAATTTTATAAATGCCATATTACTTACCTTTCAAATAGTTTTCATGATGTAGGTTATTATTATTATTGCATTAAATTTACAAACAATGGGCAAAAATTTCACAATTTGGAAACAAAAATGTTGATACATTATTTAAAACAGCCGTACATGAATTTTGATACTAGTGGATGCTAATTCAGTGTGGGGGTATGCTAACTTCCTTTTATTTTATACTTTTTTCAACTATTATGATATTTTTTGTTTTTATTCTCAGACCCTTCACAAAGCCAAGAGTCTTACAGGGTTTGAACGATTCAGAGTCAGAGGTAAAGTGACACTAAAAATCTTCTGTAAATGCATATATATTTTATGATAAAGGTAAATCATGGATGATAGTTGTTTTACAGCAGTGAAAGTCTGGAATGGTTTATATGCTACAGCTTCAAGACAAAGAGGTGATTACCAAATTCAACATTTTGCTCAAGTCATAGATTCTCTTCCTTTAAGTGGAGAGCAGAAAACCCAAAGTGTCTTCTGGTTATATCTTACTATTTCACTGGCTTCAATTCAAAAATTCATACCTGAGTAATATGTTCACCTTATTGTTTGAAAAATCACCACCACCATCAACATAGTCTGAAAGACAGGATGGTCTTAAAGGCTGAAATTCCTCATCCCAGACATTCAAAATTTCCCAACAATTTGCTTCTAGCTCCTCATCCAGTTTTACAATTAGGTGTCTTCTCCACATCACAAAGTTCAGCATATAATTGCTCAAGGCCATATTTGGCTGAGTACAATTCCAGCTGTGTGTGATTTGCATAAATCATTGACCAATCATAGTGGCATATATTTGAAGGGCATAATTTTCTGTTCATCAAGGTGCAGTCATCAATTGTGAATTGTGCTTGCTCAAAACCTAAAATGTAATTTAGGAAGATAAGTGATCGCCTTTAATGTTCTTTGGGCACCCGTAATAAATCATTTCTGTGGTAGAAAGCCTCCCTTATCCTCTTCCTAACGTCATCAATTAAACTTGCCAAAGTCAACTCTACTACCGTAATTAATTGTAGCATCAGAGGCCTTTCAGATTGGCAAACTTTGCAGTTTAATCCACCTTATGCAAAACAGAACAAATTTTGTGTACTGGAGGGGTCAAGAAAATGAAATCAGTATTCCTAGAGATATGAAGTTCGCTTTGTCCCATTGGGCATATGCCCCTAAGTCCGAAGCTGCACCCCTCCCACACACATCGATGCTTAGGCCATAACCAAGGCATTACCTTTGAGGCTAGCCTATAAACAACTGATAATAGGTCATTCAGAATATTGGTCTTGTAACTTGGACCTTCATTGTAATTCTTTTCCCAGCCCTGGCAGTGATCAAAACTTAAAGTGTGCACATGAAAATTAATGTTAAGTCAAAAACATTTTTGTCTGGGATTTTGCAGACAGTAGGTTACCTTCAACAGCCACAGGGGTGGCACTAGCCACGGGATGGGCATCCCCCATTCATCAGGGGAATTCTCCAGTTTTATCAGCAAGCCTTAATGCGTTTCATAAAATATGTTTTCCCAAAACAGTCAGTTGTCTGACAATCTCCTTGATTTTGCTCTTATAAAGGGCAGAATCTTCAATAAAAATGCAAAATTTATAAATTTCCTCTATAAAAACCCCAATTTTTCAAAGTTTCTTCAGTAAAAATCCAAATCTTCCACATTGTCTTCAGTAAAAACTCCAAATTTTCAAATTTTTGTCAACAGAAGCCAAAAAATCTTTGGTGCCAAAATTGGTACCTTTGATATCATTTTGGCAACCTGTCCCCTTTGCCAGGGCTTTGGGTTTCTGCATCCCTTGGAGCTTGGCCCCTCTCTCTGGCAAATCCTATTACCACTCCTAACAGCCAGCCTAAGTTAAAGTTGTATGCTTGTACTGTAACTACCATTTCGCTCTCTTACAGTATATATATTCTTCCTCCAGCATCCAAAACTTGTTATATCAAATTTTTTGTTAACCAGACTAATTTCAGTGCTCTTTCATTTTATCTTCCTTCTTTTGCATGTCCAGGAGGAGGTTTCAGGGGAAGAGGAGCCAGACAGGCCTGAAAATGAAGACAATCCCCCTCCTGCTGAGGATAATTTTGTTCCACAACCAAAGTTAGAATTTTCTAGAGGGAGAGGGAGGGGTCGTGGCCGTGGTAGGGGAGGGAGAGGTGGGGGACAAGGCAGAGGAGGGGGCCAAAGTGGCAATCCTAACAATCGGAGACGAGATGAGAGGAACAAAGCCTCAAGAGCTAACCACAACAGGAAGTCACAAGCATCTAAGAAGATGGGTCGTGGAATGTTTTGAGATGAGGGTAGCTCTGAAAGTGGGGAAGCTTTGACGATGATGGATTCTGTGACAATGGCTTAGTAGTGTTATGCCATTCTAGCCGGGGATGTAGCTATGGTGGGCGGCACTGGGCGTTGACACCCAGCACTTGATATTCCCGCCCGGCACTCCAGGCAAACACACGTCTCCCTGCCCACCACAAATCTGCCTACCGAGACCTACAACTAGCCCTGAATTTACTCCTTAAAGTAAAATGAGGGAAAAATGAAAAATTAATGGCTGAAAAATGGGGTAGATGGCATGGGGTGGGGTGAGGTGCTTTCCCCAGATCAGACAATTACCTGGCACTCAAATTTGGCTAGCCACATCCCTGATTCTAGCCAATAACAGATGTTAATACTTATATTCAACCTTAAATATTGGCTGATACCGATCAGATATTTTAGAATTGAGTGTACTTTATCCTTGGCAGATAGCAGTATAAGATACCCAAATTTAATAGTCCCATGATCGTAACCATCACCTATCAACCTAATGAAAGCAATCACTGTATTATTTTCTGATATTTAGGGGTAGAGACAGTTAAATTTGAAGAGCTGGGGATTGAGAGCAAAAACTAACCTGGTGCAGGTTTAATACTGTACCCAAGCTTTACGCTACAAAAGTTTTCACAGCTCTAGTGAATATCAGTAAGAGCCAGTATGTAAACATACAAGTGTGAGGAATTGTGTATTTTTTTCTTAAGTTCTGAGTTGTTCATGTTATCTACTTTTCATGTCATTGTGGTTGTCACACTCACAAAGAATTTTGTGTATTAGTTGAGTATATACACTTTTAAATAATCCATTGGAGAAACAAAATTTATTGCACCAAGAACATCATACTATTTTAGACTGATCTCAAGTATGTTCCCCCATGCAAATGTAGTTGCTCAAAGTTGTAATGAGACGATGGAACCAAATTTTGTCTAAAAGTTAAGACATTCGTAAAAGAAGGGTTAAAGCAAAAATTTACTTTTCATATGTAATAGAGGAACTGAATCTATGCATTTTGGTAAAACTTTCATTCAAATCGGACATGTATTACTCGAGATATCAGCAAAAGAAGTTGCTACATTTTGAGACCCAAAGTGAGCTTGAGGCAAGTGGGAGTTATATTATACTAGGCAGCTTCCTGATATCACTTCCTCACATTGATAAGGAAGCTTTGTTCCCTTTGTTTTTTCAGTCTGTGGTGTTGACCTTGAAATTAATAGAGATAGGACCTCCCCATGGGGATTTTGAAGTTTGTAATTTTCCCGTTCCTCTCATGCAATCCCATCCCCATAACGTTTGATTGAGGAGAAAACTGGTGATAAAGTTTAAAGAAAAACAAAAGACTGCTCATTAATGTGAGGGTATGACATCATATGTGCTTACTTTAAGTTCAATTTGTGTTGAAAATGTGACAACTTTATCTGCTGATATCTTGAGAACCACACAACAGACTTCAATGGAAGTTTAAACAGATTGTTATAAAGAATAAGTACCCCTCTAATATATCCAAACCTGATTTGAGCTTAGACCATCCTTTTAACCCTGTGAAAAATGTTGTTCATGAATTTGTGAGTTGAGAATTCAGTCAAATTGCAATCTTGTCACTAATGTATGATTTATTCTCCTGTAGCACTGAAATGTCATCTCATGGCCTTTTGGCTTTAATAGATCATGTGTAGAATGGACCACAATTGATAGACCCATGATGAAGAGGTTTGAGATGAGGCATGATGTTCAGTGTTTGTTCAGGGGATATCACTCCTTTCGGGAGCAGTTTGTTTGGTTTTCACCCTTGGAACTTTGGGAACCAGAAAGCCACAAGACATAGTATTCCTTGCCAGAAAAAAATATTTTTCAAGTGCTTTCATGCTGGGGGGTGGTGTTACACGTTATTGGGCAAAATATGGATACATATGGATATGGATACATATGGTGTTGTGTCGGGATATGCAGCAATACTGGGAGTTGATAGTTTTTGGCTGACATTATTTTGCTTTTTGCTTCTTAACAGCATGAGCTTATTTTTTTTTCATTTAAAGCAATATTTCATAAATACCGGAATAAATAGTGGGCAACTTCATGTGAACTATCACACTGGTCCAGTTTTCCTCTCTTGAGATATATCATGCCCTCAAGATTATCACATTTTGACCCCCTAGTGACCCCAAAAGTTAAATATCTTAACCAAATACATGCTTCTTCTGGTCACTGCAAGCCAAAACACATGAGGGGAGCAGGTGATTCAGCATTGCAAAAGCCATATTGCTAGGGGAATATGTTGGAGAAGGCCAAAAAATTGTCAAATGTCACAAAATTTGTTTCCCCTCCCCCTCCTCCAAAACAGTGGCCAACAAAAATTATGAAAAGACCCCCTGTATGAACCAAAAAAGGCTCCATACGGTTTTCTTTTTAGGGGAGGTGAGTTTTCCCCAAATAATTTGAAAACGGCTTGCTACAAAATTTAAATTTGTATCTGAATGCCAAGTATGACAAGTGTCTGTTCCGAGATACTGTGTGCACTTGCTTTAGCATCACAAACATATACATGCCATGATGAATGCATAAGCTCTATGACTGCAAGCAAAAACTGATGAAACCTTCCCTCTTTGTTGTACAACAAGATCCAGACAATAGACCTTTTTCCAAATGGCAGTCACAAAGGATTGTGGGATAGCTTTTGTGTGCTTTAATTTTTGTCAAAGGCATTTTACTGTGGATAAGAATGATGCAGACCAAAATGCTATCGCACAATTCTTTGTAATTGCTGTTTGGAAAAGGGTCCATGAGTTCATACTTGATTAACAATAGTGTACCACAAGGTTTCCAAAGTTTGATATCCAGTAATGAAACTTGTCTTTGAGAACTAATATGAGAAGTGAGAGAGGGAATAATGTTCAACCACATGTTGCACTTTTCTGACTTTATTCCATCTGGTTTTTACTTAATATTTAGATAACACCAATATTACATCACTTTAACACGGTGGGAGTATTCCTGTGTTATTGTCTGCACCAATAACAAGCTTCATATGCTACAAATACTAAAATTTACTTTTTTACTGTAAAACTAGTAAAGGTGACATCACTAGACCTGATTCTTCTACAGTTCACAACCGTGCACAATGCATTGTGATAAATAGCTTCCAGTCAAGTTATCGATGAAGAAACATTGTTTTCTTCTTTTAACGGTTTTAGTTACATAAACTGAAAGGGAGATTGCCCAAGAAAGGTATGTTGTGTTTATGCTACATCAACATGCTACAGAAACAAGGTAGCTATACATCATCACTGAACCACTTAGCAAACCCATAGCCAAGAAGGGGGGGGGGGGCAGGGGGAGCAAGGCCCCTTCCCCCTCCCCCCCGACAAAATTTTGTCCCTTCTTAGTAGATCAAAAATTACCATTGCCTTAAAGCATTTAAGGAATAAATCGCATTTGGCAGACTATTACTGGTGAATAAACCGTCAAGACTCCAAATATGGCAAAACAATGGACAAGGCAAAAGCTGAGTTCATTATTTTTCCAAATTTGGAGTTGAGATGATTAATGAGACAACAACAGTCTGACAAATGTGGTTTATTTCTAATCTACCACTGAAAATGTGTGAAAAACATTTTTATCAGGTTTTACAATAACTGACCATGTGTTGTGAAATAACAGGTCAGTGTTTAACCAATCAGAGTGCAGGATTCTCAATAACGGATGGCTAGAGATGGTAGAATTAAGTAAATCTCACTACCCCCAACAAATTTTCATCCCCCCTGGAAGCTGTCTTGGGCCTTTCCATTGGGTCTCACCAACATGCTCTGGCATTAGCTTTTCTTACCCAAAATATTCCACATTACAAGAGTTATTAACATTGAACCATTTGGAAAACCAACTTACTCATTCCTTTCTGGGCAGAGAACCTTATTTTTTTGTGAATACCCTGTTACCTCATTTTGAATTGCCCATACATTCTGTACACATAAATCATGGTTTTTAAAGGCATATAAATTTCCTGTAACTCACAGAAAAACTTCCTGTTCAGATTCCGGAATCCTTTGGACAAGAACTTAGCTGTTGCATAGCTGGTTTCTGATTCAACTAAACTTCCCTCAACTGATCAATACTTCAGTACTCTACTTTTGTTTCGGTGGGTAATTCTATTTTAGTGGAGTTCCAAACTCACAAACCCCTCTGCCCTACCCCCAAGACCTCCCACCTCCACAACCTCATCCTCCTCATGCAATTTCACTTTTATCTACTTAACACCTTACACCTACTCCACGCAGTCATGTTTTTATCTTTTTCTTTTCGTCTACCTGTAAAAAATTCCTGCAAACAGTGACCATAGTTACATACATAGTTTTATGTACAAATATAAATAACTGGTCCTTGTATAAAACACTATAGGCATTAACTTTGAACATGATTTTAATAGATTATTCTCATTCTGAAGAAAAAAAGTACCTTTGCTTAACTAATGGGATTTCTAAAAATAAATTTTCTATGATGAGTTGTTTTATCAAGGCCTCTGCTTTTTGTCTACAAGGATTCAGCTAAACACTTCCCATACAATCACATTCCTTCACTAGGATACTTTTAATATTTTACCACAGAAGTAAGAAGTTTATTTTGCAGTGTAAAATTCTACTTTGAATTCCAGTTTTCGACTTTCATGAAATGATTAATCTTCAGAGAACAGGGTTTCAGTTACTCCACTAAAGTACATAGGTTCTGCAGTGTTAAAATCTATCACCCACATTTTTCCAGTCAGTAGACCAGACTGAGCAACCTCCTCCCCACCCCACATCCTACCCAGCGGCTTGTTATGACTGCCCTAGTGTAACAAATATATTTATGTACAAAAGCTCTGAAGGACTTGAACTAAAGAGGTTGGAAACATGATTTCGACTTGTTAAAAGCACTCTATGACTGTTTCCATAGGAACGTATTGTTTACCCAAGGATATGCCCAGTACTAGTGCTGCATTGTCTCCCATACTGATCCTCTTCTTCCCATCTACTGACAGATCTAAAACCAAAGTTGTCTCTTGTACACAAGAGAGTAATATTAATAAAACACTTTCAGGCTAAGGAACCAGCACCAAATATCCTTGTGTTTTGTTTTGTAAGGTATGGCATTTGTGTCTCCAGACATGAATATTATGCCTGACATCATGTCTCAGGCTTCGAAAAATCCCCTGCCCAACAGTCCGGGACAAGTAAAAAGTTACTCGGGCAAGTACATTGTTAAATATCATGGCCCACCGGGCAAGTACTCTTGCGAAGTCTCCCCAAAGGAGTTTAAAGGCATATTAAGAGTGAACAAGCAGATATTCACACGGACAAGTAGACTAAGAGAACAGCTTGCCCGATGGACAAGTAATGAAAAAAAAAATTGTTGAAGCCTGCATGTCTTCAGGTTAGGTTAGGGTAACAGACATGAGAAAAGGTTAGGGTTACAAGTCTTGAGACTTATTATCATGTATGATATCATGTGACTATTATCATGAATGATATCATGTTACAAATTGGGTAGAATCAGCTTCAGCTACATCCACTCACAGGCCAAAAGAATATAATATTTCACTTCAATAATCTAAGATAAAGAACCATGCAGTTCAACAAGGTTAGCTTTATATTCATCTGATCTCCCAGTCCTATAAAAGAAATCATCACTTATTAGTGATGATAAATAGTGCTAGCTTGGCAACCTCATAGTATGACAGGTCTATCTATACATACTGGAACTTTGTGCAGTGTATAAAAATTAGTTTGTAATAAAATTAAGCATATCAAATGACTTTCCTATGAAATATGTAATAGCCAGCTTCATAAATTAACAAATTTCCATGGTTGTCATCCAATTGCACAAAAGCATCACACAGCTGAGTTGTCTGAATAAAATTATAAATCTAGCTTCATTCTGTGTATGCTTAATTCTGTTACATGATTCTCATCAACAATCAAACTTATTTAAGCCACCAGAAGAATAAAAAGCTTCTCACTTCATTGTCCCACTTTCAAAACCCAGCAGGAGAAGACATTTGAGAGAATATGAAAGTCTGCTTTTCAGTCAGACATTCCTGTTACATTTAGACGACAAAAAATCATCTTCTAACAGGATGGTTTTTGTGCTTTAAACAACCATTTCTTATCACGCATGAATACTCAAGGCCTGGAGGCATATCGGAGGCTTACCCCGTTTATCATGTGCCTCACTCATAATTACTGTGAATCGACAAAGACATTGTATACCAATATACTAATTCAGAAGGCCAAAATCAAATTTCTGACCCAAACTTCAAATTCATCAACATTTCTAGCCTAAGCCTGAATTGATTCATATTACTAGTAGCCTGTAGTGCACAACTATTTTATTGAATACAACTGATGACACCCTTTCCTCTATCTTACGACTTGAAATTTCCTTTCACGACAGCATTCCTATACAAATTCTACTTGTTCTCCAAGTTTTCAAGTACTGTATGACTAAAATCATTGACCTACTTCTCACACAACCAAACATTTTAATTTACCATTCAATCAATCAATTCACTGATCGATGCATTCAGATAAGAAAAATTCATTACAAACTCTGCACAACCATGACCAACTGTCCCTTCCCCTCAACTAACTTTTGTCATGTTCTCTTATGTACATACCATTGTTTCATTCTTTCACTTTACCCATGACTGATATCACTTACAAAGAAATCAATTATCTATCAATCAATAATCAATCTAAATTTGACCATGTTCTTCCTTCCAGTTAGCCTGCCTCCAATGACATTCTATCTTCTTTTCTTCACCAGCATCTTGGTCTTCTTCAGTTCTTTCATCCATCAAACCATTAATAATTGATCACCCATCAATCAATACCAATACCTAGCTAGACCACTGTGGTCTTTCTGGGTGACTTTGCACCAGAATTCACCTGCTCCCTCCTGTATTCTTCGAATTCCTTTTTTAATTCTTCGCAACGTTTTTGCTTCTTTTCTTTCTCATCTTCTTCTTTTGACCGTTGGAAGTCCTCATCAGATTCATAGTAGCGCTTCAAGGCTTCCATCAATTCCTGTTCTAGCTCTGGATCGTACTTAGTTTGTTCATCAGCCGAGCCTGGCATGGACTGACTTAAGTTTGGCAAGTTTCTGTCACTCATATTAGAAAGCGTGATGTCATGTGAGTTAAATGGCCCACTGTCTCTACTTTGTGATGACCTTGTCCCAGCTGAAGTGTTCCTACTGCCATAACCACTACTGGCAGAGTGGTGGCTATCAGGTGGGGACAGGGTATCCCTCCGATGGTAGCCATTAAAATGACGAAAGTCTGGGAGGGGACCTACAATGCTTGCGTCCTGTGGATCAGCAGATGAAAGACTCTCTTGGTTTGTAGATATGGAGAGGGGTGAAATGGAGACAGGGGGTAGGGACTGGTTGGAAGGGCGTGGAGTACTTTTAACAGGAGGACCTTGACGAGATGGTGTCATATCTTCGCTATCTAAAGAGGCTTCTATCGTACCTGTTTGGAAGAATGAAAGACAGTATGTTGTCACAGTCATTCCAAAGCAAAATATGTTATATTCAATGGATGACAGCAGGGTTGTCACCAGGCCAAACTTAGTGCCAGGTAATTCTCAACTGTGACCCTTTTAGTGGTCATTGTCCTGGGATTTAGAGAAGGTGTGGGGATTTTTCCACACTCTAAATTACAGCTCCAATTGGCCATCTCATTCTGAGACTAATGTTACATCCAAATTTCTTTCAAAAATCACAAACTTATAGTACCATTATTGGGAAAAAGTGCTGGGCAGAATGTGTTTATTTTTAAATGAGTGGCAGGCATTATTCACCAGTCCCAGGCAGGTCCACCTAGCGCCACCTGGCAAAGTGACATCCCTGGATGACAGTATGTTATAATTCTGTTCCATCGTATCACCTAATTAACTGGCATTTTGTCATGCCCAAAAAGAAAAAAAAAACATGCTAAATTGAAATGCCATACAGCTGGTGTTTTGGATGCTGCTCCACCTTCTTTTGTGATTCTGATAAAATTTTCAAGGCAGATACACTTCCTCCCCAACTGCATTCACAGACACAGCCCTTAAATTTGTGTTTTTCACAGTACAATGAGCTGACAAAAAAAGGATAACCATGTTTGAATTGTGCCTACAAATGTGCATTACCCACACTGATTGGTCAATGGCATGTGCAGATCAGTGAGATGTACTGTACATTGCACTAAAGCAGAATAGCTCAACAGACAAGAAATACATTATGATTCTACAATTACAACAAAGCATATACTAGATTGTCTGCAAAGGGTTCAAGCTTCTGAAGTGTCTTCAGCAGTACAGAATCAGCCTTTGGCAAAAAGTTGTAAAAGAAGCTTAAAACAGTTATAAAGATTGAAGAGGAGGGCTTAAAGTAAAATTTGAGGTTTGAATTTGAATGATCTGGAACTTGAATGATCAAGTATCTGCCTATAAAATTATAATATCAGATTCAAGCTTTGTAGATACTCTGAGATAATACCAACAAAAAACTTGTAATGTACTATCAACAAGAATATGTAACGTGCAATCCACCGTCAAGCAAAGAATATTTGGCTAAAATATGACCTAACCATTTATTTTCATAGGCAACAAACATTTTCAGTAAGTCTAAACTAGTGGGGAAATCTTGCATTCTGAAACAAACACATTTACTAAAAGCACCAGGAACAACAACTCAATCATATAACAAACAAAATGTGCCACCAAAGTTCACAATAATTAATCTTTAAAGTTTAATGTTAAAGCAGGCAAAACCACTGCAAAGTAACAGAAAGAGGCCACACTACATATGTAAGGGCTGAATGTCACTAACCCGGATCACTGGCTTCCTCGGACTGGGGCGACTCCTGGCTAGAATGGTCACTGTTTAGACCACTGTCATTGGATAGCTTGATTCCACTTGGAATTTCACCCTTACACTTTGCAGTCACTGCATATGGATAATCATCTCTTTCCAATTTTGTATATTCATGTGATAGTTCATTAGCATCATCAAGCTTTGTAGGTGGAGTCTCCTCCGATGGTGATCTCTCTAATGCATATTCATGAACTCCAAACTTTCGTTTGGGTATCTCATCTCGGAGGGATGCATACAATTCTTCAGCCTCATAGGTCAGTTCGTCTGGAACGTCATCATAATGGACAGTTTGTGCATGGAACATGCCATCCATCTCTTGTGGCACTTGATCATAACCAGGTAAATCATCAACTCCATTCTGAAATGGAACAGTCTCCTCATTTACATAAGGATCTGCCTCCTGTCCATAAGGGTAGTTATAATCTTGGGGACCATCATCATAGCCCTGTGAACCTCTGACCTGTGGTCCAGGAGCAAATGTCTGTGTTGTGTATTCTCTGTCTGTCATTAAGGTAGACGTGCTGGTCCAGTGGTGGGGCTCTTCCGGCAAAACAGACCCCTGGATGTGGCGACCTGGATGCAACAAAATTACATTTGATGAATCATTGGTCTGGTAGACGATGGAATGAGCATGGGTGGTGATGTCATGATTAGATGAAGAAGGAGATGTCATCGGGTTAAGTGTTGCACTGCAAGGTAAGGTCTCTCTGGACCCCAGAGACTCGCGAGAATTAGCTACTCTACTTTCTAAGCAAGCATGCAAAGCTAATCTAGGATCATGAAGCTCTTTATTTTCTTTCACAGGACCGTGAGACTGAGACTTAAGCTGGAAGGGATCAACATATCTCTGTTGATCGACAGGTATCTGTGAGTTCAATCCACCAGTCAGTGCCGAAAACTCGTTTGGACTTTTCTGGCCATTTGGATGGGGTAGGGGTTTGTTAGCAGCAAGGGTTTCTTGTTCAGCATCACTAGATGAGTTAATAAGCATGCAGCCATGATAGTAAACATAGTCACCTCGATCTGGTTTGGGAGGGGGGCGTACACTGGTCAGCTGAAACTTGACGTGGGGGTGTTGAAGGGATACTTTCTCATCACACCATTGGCTATCATCTGGGTAAAGAATGAAAATATCACATAGATAATTATATCTGAGTAAATGTGGGGTTTACATGACTACACACAGCAGACATTTCAGGTCTCTTTAATTGGTAGTTAACACTGCTGGGCATGGAAAACTGGCACCTGCGATTCTGCTGAAGTCTGCAAGACCAGGAGCTTAACCATGGATTTGACTGACACCTAGCTATGTCCGCTTCATGTAACTTTTGAATACAACCTTCCGCTCCCCTAACTAGGTTCTCCCACACATGTGACTTCTATGTACAGCATCAATAACTATAAGCTTTACAAAGCACACGTTTTTACTCACCTGAACACCCATCCAACTGTTCTGTAGCCTCCATCAATCTAATACCATTAAGTTCTTCAGCCTCCATGGCCTCTGACCCATTAATGGTTGACCCATCAGAGAACTGTCTTGGGGGTGTATAGTCAACCCTACCACTCACAGTAGCATTGAGCATCTCTGATGAACTAACATGGTATACCCCAGCCCGACCACCTATAGATGTCTTGGAGAACCGCTCTCTTAGGTTCTGCTGGACAGACCGAGCCGGCTCTATTGTTATGTTGGGACGACCACTGTGTTTAGGCTGGGGACTCAGCTTCACTTTTATATTAGAAAGATGTTTACCAAAGAATCCCTTTGGTGGGGAGGGGGGCAATCTGAAAAGATACAAAAATAATGGCTAAAAATTTTTAAGCTTGCTGACATCATTATGTTAATCAGCTAAGCATCTGAACAAAAAAGGGAAGAAACAATGGTGACTAGACTTCTCCTCACTTAAAGAAAAACATAATGCCTCTACGGTTCAAATATAACCAAATATTTTGCATCCTGTAAATGTCTCCATTTTGGAATCATTGCCCTATGATAAAAAAGGTCAAATTGAAATTATTTATATTTGTAGACATATCTTTGTTTCCTTCCCTGATAAATTTCAAGTGTGTCTGACTTACATCAGTCAACTGTTTTAAAGGTGGACAGACTGCTTTCAATTGAAATCACTTACTTGTGAAACTTCATGCTGCAAATAAATGTCATTCCCAGCTGGCCTATGTTTGTACCAATATAAACATCTTAACACTTGTTGAAATATCTACTTTGTATGTGCCAAATTTACTAATGGACCGTCACATACCAGACAAAGTACAACCACTCTGGAATTTTTTTTGGACAAAGATAAAACAAACAAAAACTTTATCTACCCTCTTAGAGATAGGGAAATGAAGCTGTTTACCTTTGGCTGTCATCACTACTCTGATCAGAGTGAGCTACCACACCTGTAAGGATAAAAAAGCAAAAACTATGTGGCTGGAACTTTGAAATTAGTTCCTCTGGAGAGTGTACTGTAATGAAACAACTATGTCTTTGTTTTTAACTGAGTCTGGCATTATTTTGGGGGCATATGCAATCATCCTTATTTGAAATCACATTTCTGAGTAACTCTAGCAGGGTTTCCCCTGGGTTTTAGGGAGTGCGATGTGGTACTAGTCCATGGGAGTAATATGATGCCAGCTTTGGCACCATCAGTCAGTGAGAACGATCAATACTTCCATAGCTAGTACAGTACAGGTGGCAAGTATAGCAAATTTCTGTGAGGTGGTGGCCAAAAGCTATGAGGTGGCCGCCTCACAAAAAAGAATGCCAGGGGAAACCCTGTCTAGTCATGTATGACTCTGTGAAACCATGTCACAATACTTTTGTCACAGATTTAAACCAGTGTAATTAATGCACAATAATGCATAATTAATGTGGCCTCATTTGACCTTAATGTGGGATACTCGTGTTCTGAATATAGATGGGCTAAGCTGGGAAGCTGGGTATTGGGGGAAATTTGGATATTGGAGGGAACACAACGTTTTTTTTACATGACATTATGTAAGAATTTGTGCTATTCGACTTACTCTGGAACTTTTCCTACCTTTACTTCTGAATCAATATGAAAATCATTACAGTAATGTAAGGTGATGTGCAGTGTTGGCACTAGGTGTCAGACTTTGGGGAGAGAGAAGGAATTCCTCCTCTCCTTCCAAAAAATTTTAGGGGGGCTTTGGTTCAAAGGGAGGGATTACGATAAGTTGCAGCACAAAAAGTCAACTTTTCCCCCAATAATTTTCCTAACACGTGCAGAAAATTCCCCCACAAAATTTTAAGACTTGCAGGATTGTTGAGAGAATTGTCAAAACCACTGCCCAATGCAAACACTGGTGATGTGTAAGATATTTATCAGATCTTTCTTAATAAGACTGAGGTGGTTGCCTATTTCTTTATGAGTCTGCTCACATGCAGTTTTTAGCCTGTGATCTGAGGATGCGCTTATTATGACATGGTGATCAGATAAGATACATCCTTCAAAATGCAAACACAGACAAAAGTGTATGTTACCTGGGCTACTGTGAGGTATACTTCAATTAGTGTCTTGTTGTACCATATCTTCATTAAATACAAAGTATTGTTCTTTCTGATGTCAATCATTATGCCAAAATTGTGTCAATATTCTGTTGGAAGTTACTTTTGCTAACTTATTCACCTAGGATAAAATGAACTGACGTAAAGAAGAATTATCAGAATCATTACAGTATGTATGTCAGCCAACCAACAGTCTTAAACTATCACTCACAAACAGTGACACAAATGGAGCTAAATGATCATCTGAAAATTTTTCAAATATACCTTGCAAAGGTTCAAAGTTTGTGATTATTTTTTCCCCACTAAAGTCAAATCTTCTTTCCCACTCAGAGAACCTAGACAACCTAATCAAGAGGATCTGTACTTCTCAAGTAGTACTATCTGGCCCCAACATTCAACCTTACCAAAATTCACAGGTAATAATAAGTGTTTAAGTAGAGAGAACAATACAAAGACTCACTAAAGAAGACCATTCTTTTGTTTCTCTTTCTTCTCTGCATGAATGAGATGATGAAACAAGCCAGGAGGAAGACACAGAGGAAACAAAAGATACCTGCCACCACTCCTGCCAGAATCCCTGTCAGGTCTATAATAGCCTGAGATGGAGGGGTGGGTCTGTATACTGGCATACCTGAAGATGAATATAAAAACTATATGACCACTTCTTTGCTCCTCAGGCCTGATTTTTAAAGAAATTTTCAGGCTGTCCATCAGACAACCTGAAGCCAAATTTTATTTTTTTGCTTGTCTAAATGAAAATAAGAAAAGATGAACAATTGTACTTCATGTTACTGCCATAGTAAATACTTCAGTATGCTTTCCAGTGATCTTTTTCAATAAAGTATAACAGTCCATACCATTGTCTCAATACCACTTCTTAAGAGGAATTTGATGACATACTTTCTTGCTGATGTAGTGAACTATTCAATTACAAATAAAATCTATTTATCCACTGCACAAGCTTTAAGAGGGAAAGTGGTTGTCTGGTGCAATTCTAACTCATCTCGGATGATAGGACGAGTGTTAAATTTCAGCCCTACTCCGGCTGCAGGCCTGAGCTAAAACTAAAATGCTTCTACATTAACAATTGTATGATGAGCCTCTAAGAAGTTCAACTTTGATCCAGGCTATCACAAGATGCTATTCCTCCACTGGAAAATGACATGTGGTCTATCCCATAACAATAAATAAAGGCTTGCTGAAATGTAATAAACAAACACACACACAGACACACGCATACACACATGAACAGCGCTAGCACCATGACAGAATTGAGTGGTCTCATTTTTGTAAAGCCTCTTTGGACCTTTGGTGTGGAGTGGTTATTTTACTGCATGACAGAGAGTGCTTACTACAGTCCCTAATTAATACACTTGATATCATTATTTCTTAAAGTTCATTCTTGAGTGACCTTGAAGGCTCCCCTTTTGGGAAATAAAAGAGCAATTTACTTTGGTAAATTTATATCATGGCAAAGATCCTTCTGCTAAAAATTTTCAAAAGTGTTAATTTCCCCTTGAAATTATATTTCCTTTCAGTGATCTTTTCCAGAGTTTGATCCCTGGCTAGTTCACAGTGAGGTGGGTTTTCATTCAAGAGCAATCTACAGTTTTCCCATCTGAAATGACTTCATATTAAGTCCTCATATTAAGTCCTGCAAGTCCTCAAGAATATGTGACCCTTCCCTGCAAATATTGAGCAACAACTTACCCCATGTATCACCCTCTACTGGCTGGCTGGGTTCACTGAAGCTGGAGTCACTGAAAGCTATCAATCTGAAGGAATATGACGTATTTACTTGTAGTCCTATCAGTAAAAGCTCAGTGTTCTCTCCAGGCACTCTGTCTTCCAGAACCAGCCAAGGCCCTTCTATCCAGTATTCTAGAGCATAGTGTGATACAGGAATGGAATTATCTGAAGGTGGTTTCCAAGACAACAGCAAGCCTTCACCAGTTACTGTCAGAGTTAAATTTGTAGGTGGTGATGGAGGAACTCCTGCAGGAAAAAACAGAAGAAACACAGCTTTGGTATTATTTCACCTGTATCTGACACTCATCAACAGTATTTCTTTTACACTGGAAAAACTATTTAACTTTTGTAACTTTAAAGGGGCTATTACATCTCCCCAAGCACATTTAGAAATATGATCATATTTCTAAATGTAAGTGGTGAGTGCACTTTGATTGACATTAATTCAAACAGAAGCTTCACTCTGATCACATTGATCAAAGATGACTTGTGCATGTGAGTTATGTAGCCCAAATTTATAAGCTCACATGCAGTACTGTGTTGATATGGCCTTGAGCAGGTAAGGGCAGGCTTCTGTGGCTTTAACAGGGAATTGCAAAAGACAGGTAATTTTTGTTAGAATTGGAAGGAGGGGGGGGGGGGGGGGTTGAAGTAAATGGGGTAGGGAGAACTTTTACTGTCTGGTGTGACTTGTTGACCTTTAAATTTTCGAAATCTGCTATAATATAATGGTCAGTTGTGAAAAAAGGTTTAAGAATTTCAATAGGTTACATCACTTGTTTTCTTAGATGTGATGAAAATAATTTAAGGGAAATGGAGAGTTTACTCATGAACAAAACCACAAACATTAATATTAATGTAATATTAATATTGCAACATACTGTTATGTTAATATTGTAATATTAACTCTCATCATGCTGAGTCTTTTTGAGGGCAGGCTTCAGTTTTGAAGCATTTAAGCTCAATAGGTAATACATATATAAGTATTAATATTAATAATTAATATTTATGTCTACATGGAAAGATGGTGTGAAAAGACAATGCATTTAACTACACTTACAAAATTAAATCTTTGATGCCGAGTGATTTTAATATTGAAAATTTAAATTTAGTAACAGTAAGACACAAGTAAAAATAGTATTTCATTTTATGAAACACATGAAAATTTCCCAGAGCTGATTTGTTTTTTTCTTTTTATTATGACCATATCTCAAAGAAGATCCTTTGTTCAAGTATTTTGCTTTACATGATGTAAGGATATTAATACCTGACAACTTAGTAACATACAAAAGTCTCCTATATATTTGAGTTTCAAACTGTTCCCTCTAAAGAAACTTAGCACACAACCTGAAAGCTTTCATCAGATAGCAAAACCAAACAAACAGATGCTTTGTGAAAGTTAGAAATATTAAGTAATAGTATTGAGCTAAGAGGATATAGGGTGCAAAGAAGTTGCAGATTTGCAGGAAGATATTCAATCACAGTAAATTTCCACAACAACCGGAAACTTGAAAATAGTAATTTTTGGTACACATAGCAGAATTAAAGTTAAAGACACACTCCTTAATAACAGGCATCAATCTGTACTTAACTAAATGAGTTAACTTGTACTCCTATGAATCACTGCCTACCATATGTACTACTCATGGCTTTGCACAAATACTCATGAGTAGGCATGCACTCATGTACTTAGTACATATACATGTACTAGTGAGTATCCACATGTACTCATGAGCACAGATATGCACTCATTTGTACTGACATTTACTCATGAGTAAAGAATTTACTCATGAACACTAACATGTACTCATAAGTATACTCATGTTCATACACTCACCAAATTGACTGTAGCATTTGAGACAGTGCTAGTACCAGTACAATAGCACTAAGTTTAACTTGTTAGAAACGTCATACAGTTGCACATATGACATGCACAACTAAGAATTTAGTAAAAGCTCAAGTCTAAAAGTTGAAGTTTAGTGCCAAGGTAAAATTCTGTAGTTGTAAGTACTAGGAAGTATCAATTGGTACACATCAAACTAGTAGTATGTATTCACACTGATGAAACGTTATCTGTACTCATACACACACATGCAAGGTTAACACGGTCTGCAATAGCCGTATTGCATTGCAGTTTTGCGATGCAAATGAGCACAGTAAAGATACAGAAACTGAAAAAATAACTGTTAATTGCTATACAACATTAAGAATGCATAGCAGTTTTGCTATGCAAAACAAAATCCTTAATGAGTACCCTGAAGGTTAAGCATTGATGTCACTATGTACTTCAATATTTTGAACTCGTACACATTGAAAAATGATGCTGCATTAATAACCAGGAACATGTCAATTCATGTTGTAATTAATCCACTTGAAAAATCCTCCCAAGCCCTCAGGGCCTATAGGACCACTTTTTATATCATGATACTGACATCATACTGACATCATAGGATGTCAGTCCACCTCTGGACAACCCTTTAGCCAGAGGTAGTACCCAAATTTCTGTAGCACTGGAGCAAGTGGTCAAAGTTTTCCTATTGAGCGGCACACCACAGAAACCCGACTCTAACAATCTTTTGATCTAGAGTAATGGCTACTTTGCACTAAAGCCACTATGTCTCCCCTATTTTACTCACACTACTGGTCTATGCTAAGAAACGACTAGTTTCATGGGCGGCAATTCAAAGGGACATGTCCCTCCCAAGACATGAGAAATCACCCATTGACTTAAGTTTTCACACAGAGAATTATTTGAAAATGGGGTCATGTCCCCCCAATATTGAGAACAAATTGCCCCCCATGACTAAGTTAACAATCTAGTTGTATTTGTAGTCACATGACAAGTCTGACAGATAGACACATCAACAAAATTCAATCAACAAGCAGACCAAAAGATCTTGCAAAACAATGATTACCTTCACGTGTGTCGGTGTAAGACCTGTTCACTAAGTACGCAGCATGAAAAAGGGTATCATAAACAGCTGTTAATATAAGTATAAACTTCCCTTTATCCAGAATTTAATAATCACAAGAAAACTCTTACATCCAGCCAATTAGGTCTGAACAGGCTGACTAAAAACTGAATGACATCTCTTTCTACTATAAGGAACAGGTTTAGGGACCAATTCAGAGGCAACATTCACCTCTTACCACAGCAATTTTTTTTGAAATCATCAATTTAGCCACCAGCAAATGACTTTACTACTTGGAGATAACACAAACTTGTATCATTGCATTTTCTTCACATCCCAACATGTCAACTTAGAGAATCGTGGGCCTAAAAGTAGGTCACCATATCGCTGCTGGCTAAACCAATAGCTTGTGGGCATCTTTTATTCAGTTCTCTAATTTATAAGTAGGTGAAAACAGACAGCTGCTCATAATGACATGTAATTCTAATGTTGGTATTTCTACTATGTAAGAAGGATACCCTTACCTGGCTGAGGGATACCTGCTCCATCAGTTGGGGTTTCACCATCTGCTGAAAGTAAGAACAGAACAAGTTATTGCAAAATTTGAAACAAGCACTTATCTTAGACATTCCATACTGATATGATTTAGTTTCTCTTCTACAAATATCTATCACTGGTTATATAATTAAGGCCATGAAAGAATAAAGGGTTAATCAACGCTGGACCGTGCATTAAGTAGAGGATAATGCACGATCGGGGGTTAATGCAAGCGATGCACGAGGGCGCAGCCCGAGTGCATCTAGCGATAGCATTAACCCCCGGAGTGCATTATCCTCTATTTAATGCACGGTCCAGCGTTGATTAACCCTGTTCATTCATACACAAAAAATTGATGAAAAAAGAGTAAAAAGAAAGAAAATTTGTGTTTGCAGATAACCACATTTTTATTGAAATCAAAACCCCGAGGAGAGATGAGACCTCTTCACAACCTTTCAAAACAATAGGCCTATTCGTGCGCAATTAATAAAGTAGCCTACTATTAAACAAAATGAATTCAATGAAATATTCATAAGTCATGAAATATAACTACGATGTGACTAAATTTGAGAAATGGTATTCTTCTGTAAAGACTTCAACAGCCGAAAAGGACAAAAAATTAACAGTTGGTAACGTAACTAGAGGTATTATGACTCCATGGTAACCCCTACGCCACGAAATCCTGTATTTGTATCATGTACATTTGCACTGCACACAGAGCATATTTACTAGGCCTATCATGGTACGTTGTGTACGCTGTGGGTGCACATGCTGTGTACATAACATAGAGCAGGATATCCTATATCCTGCTCTATGGTACATAAACACATGCACGTACGACGTATAGGCTATACTGCAGTACGCGTAGTGACATATCCACCAGTATGCTTTAAGTAGCGCGGTCTTTTTAAAATTGCTCGTCATTTGTTCAAACCCTAACGGACTTGTTCAGGTATTCTTGAGCTTTTAAGTTACTTCAAATGATGGACTTTGCCTAGGGTTCAGCTACTGATTTTGGGAGATAAACAGTCACAGCATTTCAAACGTACATTTGGAGAAAAGTTTGGACATGTTAGAGATCTCAGCCCGAACAGCTATAACGTTAGTAACGCCGATTTCGTTCGAGGATTCAGTGCTCGACAAGGAACTTTTGTGTAAGTTGTAACGTTACTGAGGCTTGGGCGTAGGTTATTTGACTCTGAATTATAACCGTTTATGGATCCTTTGCCTCTGTAGGGTTTCACGTAAGATTTGGGAACAAAAGTGTTTCTTAGAAATGGAAGCGTTTTCGTAGGCCTTGATGTAACTAGGCCTAACGTTAGGCCTAGTGAGTAGTGTCAAATCAAAGCCCTAACGTTGGATATATCATATCATGCTCAGCTAGGCCTATGTTAGTCCGCAGTCTGCTAACCTAGTATTTGTGAAGCTTTGGGGCTTCCCATACTAGTTTAGGGAACAAAGTGTACGTGAGAACTAGGCCTAGGTATCCTAGGCTAGGCCTATATGTGTGTCAAGCCAGCCATATCTAAAGCTAGGTGATCTTTTAAACACAGTGTGTATATAATACGGTATTGTATTCATCCGCCGGTGATTTCATTCTTAATTTACCGTGGGTTATCCTAGGATAATGCACGGTCACCTGACCGTAATTAACCAATAGAAGTTGAGGATTTTAACTAAGTATGAATGAACATTGTTTGTTTAACATTTGTGCCTAAACCTGAAAATGGCCCCATGTTCAATTTTGCTAAAAGTTATATCCTGTCAAATTATCAGTATGTTACTGTTTGGTCCAAAATCATAGTGTATTTATGATAACCTTACATTTGGTACAAATTTCAACAATTAAAACTTAATTTGGAACAAATTTTTAAACTATAGTTAAATGAATCTCTTTAATATCAGCCAGATAAGGAATGGCCTGCGGCTGATTTCCACATCTCCTGTTCTGAAAATTTCTGTTGAAAGAAACTTCTCTCTTCCTGATGACATTGAAAAGATGGGATGATAAAACAAGTGACATTTTACCTGGCTCAACATGATATCAAGCAAAAGAAATGCAGGTAGCATTAAAGAACAATTCTCTAATTAGGGAAATAAGTGGAAAACAACATACTGAAACATCCCATAATTGGCTGTTTCTTTCTTTTCAGTTTACCATTCCCCCAACCCCTCTCTCCCTTTACAGAGATATAAAACTTACTGCCAAATCATAACACACCGGCTTGGTTAGGTTACCCAACTCTACTTCAGGAGTACCGACTCCAACCCAGGAGTCGGGTAAAAATTCCACTTTTCCTGGAATTACAACTCATGTGATATTTTCAATATTGAGAAAACTATGAACAAAAATCCTAGCTTGGAGATTGCATGTGGGTTGTTTTGCAGTTTTTCATGAAGTATTGTACCAAAACTGACTGTTTTGATCATTTTTTCTGTTTGAAAATCCCAAGATTCCTCTTCAGTTGACCACTTCGACTCTTCGACCTTGGCATTTGGGTACCTTATCCAATGGGAGGTCTATAGTGGCATGTATTAATAATAATTGGTAGGCCAGAACTGACAATTGAAAGCTTTTGAGGTACATATTCCTACATCACTTATGACGTCATCTCTGAATGGAGACAAGATTAAAGTGATGCCGTGAGTTTGCAAAAAGTGGAAAACATAAGATTTTGCTTCTTGTTATGTCTTTCTTTATCCTTCAAAATGCCACGAGTGCTATACAGAGTTGAAGAATACAATTTGAAAGCTCAAAATGATAGCGATAGTCTCGGGAAGTAACCTAAACAGCATAAAATCAGAAAAATTTTGAAGGCCTTTTTCAAAAAACGGTCCTCATTATAAAGCGTTAGACCACTCCTATGCAACGAACCTGATGTTGAATATGCAATATTATTGAGGTGTCACCACGTTAAAAAACGTACTATACCACTCAACCCAGGCTAGCTCCACGGTACAGCTGTTCGCTCACGGCCGGGGAATGACCTTCTTGCATAATCGCTTGATAATACAACCAACGTTACTTGTACGCTCAATATAGCTTTCGGCTCTAATTTAGAATCAACAGTTACAGGCTACTGTCTTTCACTCATTGGTACGCGTTATAGTGCTGATTTGAATCTGAACGTTACAGGTTTACAGCGAAAGTTGCACCACTAATAGGCCCACTATCTCTTTTGTCACCAAAACTGTTTCTGAATTGAACGTCAAACACGATGGTAAGTGCAAATAAAAGGCAGAGCATCTTCTCTCGCTACTAGTAGTACTAATGTTAGCGCAAGTTAGGCTTAATTTACTGAGGTACCACTCGCCAGTAGCCTAAAGTTAGGCTACTACAGTAAAACGGGATAGTTTAGCCTTGTGGTATTACCTTGTACGGTGTATATTGCAATATCAACGTTACTTCTTCAAGATCCACCCACACATTTAGTCAGTCTTGTTCACTTGTGTTGTTGTGCTAAGACTAGCAGCTAAGTCGATCAGCTGTTTACACCTAGTGAATATGCATCAGTACTTCGTTCTCATTGGTCTGCTCAACAGATGTTCGTTAGGAGACTGAATAGTGTTTGTGAGCAGCACATTTTTGATTTCCTTGAGTTTAGTCGTTATTTTTACGGAAATTTCAGGGCTGATGCCGGAATTCGCACAACAGGCCATATTTTTTCTCCCTTACTGTTCATATGGGCCACTCAAACGAATGAACAAGATTTTAAACTCGATTTTTTAATGTTTTTCCCTTTTTGCAAACTCACGGCATCACTTTAATAAGGCATTGGGTACCCAACTCCAAAACTATTGGACTTGCCCAAGCCTAAAACCAAGCACACCAATGTTGTTGAGCTCAACCAAACAACTTAGGTGACATCTGATCTTGTGTTACTAATATTTTTACTCTTTACTGGATGTTACCACAATTGTAAAATACATGGCACAATGACCAAATGTAAGAAATCAAGATCTATTTGTTTACTGAAGACATAGTCAGCTTACCTTTGGTTTCCATGGAGACAGATGGAGTCCAGCCACTGTTTCCAAAAATATTCTGAGCTGAGACTGAGAATTCATATTCTGTGGACGGCGGTAAGCTGTAGAGGAGGATGGATGAAACCGTTTCTGGGATGTCTGTGAGCTTACTCCAAGACCTGCGATTACTTGGTCTGTATCTGTAAAGAAATGGTCAACATTCCTAGGTTATTCACAATATATTTACAAAAGCCACAAGGGAAGACTTAAAAGTGTGAAAAAATGCAGAGATGCAGAGAAAGAATGTCTAGTGAAACATGATCATGGTAGTTATTTAGATTATGGTGACATGCCACAAAAAAGAGCTGTTTTCACTTGGCAGGTAAAGAATAGAATTCCCCAATGAAAGATTGGTTGGAATTATTTCAGTATCTTTTACCATTCTCAAGATATACCTCTTCAAAGTTTGATGGTTCATGAAGTAACTCCTTGCCTATGCAAAAACAATGTGGAGTGTTGCACAGCATTAAGATTTGTTTTGTTAACCCTATATATTATCACTTACTTACTAATCAGATAGTTAACAGTTTGGTGAGTGATATCCATATTTTTCAAGGAAACTATTTTAACTTCCATAATAAATTCCTCAGAGGATACCAATGCTACAAGAGTCCTTGAAATGAAGGTTGAAAAATACAAAGGCTAGCATTAGCCATATTTGGTATGACAGTCTTTGGATGTGACAAATTTGCATGTTTAGCTCATGTTTATTCATGATACAAGTGTGAAATAGAAACCACCCTAAAAAGTTGTCAATATTTGATAGATTTTAATCAGGATTGTGGCTATTTTCTGGATTTTTAATGCTTTTTACATCAAATATCCAACTATGTATTTTTGTTTGTCACCAGTCCTTTAAGGAGTACTCAGTTTAGTATCACTGAAGATTTCAAAGCTTGCAGAACAGTAAAATGAAATGAAACCAACACCCTCACCACCCCAGATTTAAAAGCTTTCTAACAGTGAAAACAAAATTTACACAAATGAATGCAGACTATAAACCATCTTTCAAAATAACTTCTATTTTAGCAGCAAATTACTTATTCTTTGACACTTACCACCATTAAGGAGAAAAAAGTCTGCAAGGGCTAATGGATTATAAATTCAAATCAGGTGCCTTTCACTTCAGCATTCAAATGTGAAACAGTTTGAAGTTAGACAAGAGCCCAATGGGCACTGTGGTTCCTTGCTGAATGTAATGAAACTGAGCCAACTACTGAATAAACCAGTATTTCTGTGGATTCACAAAATCTGCTCTGTAGACAATGCACATCTTGTGTTAACACATTCAAGCATAAATAAATTTTTCTGAAGAAATACAGCCTACAGGCACTTCAGGGGATATCAACACAGACAGTATACAGTTACAATTTGTTTTATTCAATTAAGCAATCACAATTCATGTACGCTCAATGGTATCTGATCCAAATGATCAGTAACTTGGTTCTCTTTATAAAACTAACAACCCATAGTAGCATTTAATTAATCAATTCTAATTTCCAATTCCTGCAAGCTCACATGTCCTAATCTAAGGACAAATGTTGTCTGTCTAGTGAACTTTCACAACAGTCCTCTGCTTTGTGGGCAGAGAATCTTCTGCAATATTAAAAAGTAGTACTTGATGCACGTTTTCATAATGGCAGGATTATGGATTAAGTCATAATACTATAATTTCAATTAAAATTGAGATACTTGGCATCTCTGAAAGATGTGGGACATCTTTCAGTCAATGATACAGTTTTGTGCTTATATTTTTTTACTTTAGGAATTCTTGGGAATTTGCTTTTTGGCATCTGGTGATTTCAACTCTGACATCCAACAAACCTCATATGGGCTTTCTGCTAGATTTAATGCAACACCTCAAAGCAAAAATCTATTCAAGTCTCCTACACTGAGATATAGAGTTGAAAAGGTTTGCAGAGTTTGACCTCCAGTGACCCCAGATGACCTTTGGTCTCCACCAAAATTTTTTCCCCACCATAAGGCATCCACTAAGTATGAAATTTATCCAAGCTTCCTACCTTGAGATATTGTGCTAACAACAAGGTTATCAGTTTTTGACCCTTGGTGACCCCAGATGACCTTTGACCTCCACCCAAAACTGTATGGCACAGCTTCTCACTATGGTGGATCTATATACCAAGTATGAAATCTATCCAAGATTTTTTCCTTGAGATATTGCGTTAACAAGGTTTTCAGTATTTGACTCTCAGTGACCCCAAATGACCTTTGACCTCCACCAAAAATGACAGGATTCATCTTCTCACCATAAGTCATCCACATACCAAGTATGAAATCTATCCAAGCTTCCTACCTTGGGATATTGTTTTAACAACAAGTTTTCAGTGTTTGACTGCTGGTGACCCCAGATGACCTTTGACCTCCACCAAAAGCTACAGCATTCATCTTCTCTCCATAATGCATCTACATACCAAGTATGAAATTTATCCAAGCTTCCTACCTTGAGATATCGTGCAAACAAGGTTTTCGGTCTTTGACCCCTGGTGACCCCACATGACCTTTGACCTCCACCAAAAACAATAGGGCACACCTTCTCACTATGACAGATCCATATACCAAGTTTCAGTTTAGTCCAACTTTCCCTTGTTGAGTTACAGCGTACCGAAGCAAGTGTCACACACACACACACACACATACTTGTAAATGCTGCCAAACGGGGACGCCTGTATTTTACCATTGCACCGTGGACGTCCTTAAATAAAGCTCATAGCATGCATACTGCAAGAAAAAGATGTCCTTTGCAACAGCAAAAAATGAGGGCGCTCAAAATGTTTCCATTCGAAGCATACTTATCTAATTGTGAGTGTGTATGTGATTTTCCACAGGTAACCGTGGACATAACATGATACACACGCTTACCTGCAAACGAGGACGTACCACAACACTATCTCAATGGGGACTGTTAATATATTTCATTAAATTCAATAGATGTCTGCATTGCTGCATCATTTTGACCAAAGAGGCTATTTAAAACCATTGTTTCAAACGAGGACGCGTCCCCAATTCATGTGCGTCCCCGATTGGTAGGTGTGTATTCATAAAAACGTCCCCGATTGACGGCATTTACAAACGCACACACACACACATACACACACACACACGCCAAGCTGACTACATAGGTTCCTTTTGCTAACGCAAGGAACCAAAAATCATTTCAATACAGGAAAGCTGTAGATGGCTCATGCATGACCAATGCACTTTACTATGACCCAGATGAGGCAGAAACCGCAAACCCCAAATGCTAAGCCTCATGATTTCTTCATAGCAGTGTTTTTTATAAACCGAGACATAGCTATGGTGTTTTTTGTTGTTGTTGTTGTTGTTGTTGTTGTTGTTGAGCCTCACTCTTTTGTAGGATTGTCAGGCAAAGTTCATACATCATGCATAAATTTTTACATTCACAGCTTACCTGACAGTGAAGGTTTGTTCTCGGCCTCCATTGTAACCAGGATCCCAAGCTACGTAGGCAGAGCTCGTACTTGTCAAGACAGTGACATTGGCAGGGATGTGGGGTGTTGTCACTATGGAAAAATGTTGAGTGAATCAATTATACTTTGCAGCAAGTTGACACAAGTGAAAAGATGAGTACTCACTACAAATTACTGTATATTAAAATTACATCACTATTTTAAAGGAAACATTTTAGTTCATATGTCAGCACAACACAAAGAGGCTCTATATTTGAGTTAAAACAAAAAAGTATCTTTTATCATGGCTTATCTCCTAATCCACTTCAGTCCATTGAAAACTGTGAAGAAATCTTGTCTTTAGATTCATCATGGACTGAATAAAAAGTTAAGCACTTATGGATAATTTTCTAAGCAATTAATAAATCAGGGCTCATTTGAACTGAATGATTAACACATCCAAATGATTTGACACTGGATGCATAAAATTAACCACACACCACAGACAGAAGCAAACTGAAGGAGCATGGGTTACTCTTCCTTCTGACAACTTTGTGGATAGGAACACAAGATGATGACAAGGCACCCAAATGAAGTGTAACAAACACGTGTGCATCATTGAAAGAACCTTTTCACATTGAAGTTCATTTCAAGCTGTGTAGATCCTAAATGTCCTACCCTGACCAGCGAGCGTGTTGCTTAACTTAAGCCGCAAACAAAAGAAAAATGCAACTCACGTTGTACATACACATACGCAGATGCTACGGCAGTGGCTACTTCATTACTAACTGAACATTCGTAGATACCATTGTCTTCCTTGGTCAAGTTGAAGATGGTCAAACCTTGTGATGTAATGATGCTTCGTCCAGCAGGGAGAATTCCATCAACCTATTGAAGATATTATTTCTTTCATGAGTCACTCTTCTTGGGTTTAAATCATTTAATATCATTATCATTTTTACATCAGACCTTCCTTTGCCATTTAATTGCCTACGATGAACATAACCTGTCTTTATACGGAAATAAATTTTGTACTTCAGTTTTCATATTATAGCTATTATATGTAGGTACACAACCACTTTTCCTCCTCAGCAACATACTATTAGTACTGATTTTTCCCCCTTAATCTTTCAACAGAAAGTTTCAAAATTACTTTATCTGCAATTTCATGTAAAATGAACAAAACTTTAATTTATTCTTTAAACTGGCAACCACACCTGCACCTTTTAAAAATAAATTTTACAGGACTGTTTTTGTTCTAAGTCCTGCAAGCATCCCTTCTCATCAGGCAAAAGACCTTAACTCTAAAGCAGATATGGCCTCTAAGGGACATAAACTTAACCATCTGATGTCTATTCCAGAAAGATTTAGTCTGGAATACAATTCTCAGAGTTATTTTGTTAATGTATCTGACTCCACCATGGATGCAACACATTAGCATGTTAAAGGTGACAGTAAACAGAAAACATCTTCACCATTTCTCATGGGAGTTGTTTGCTGCAAGAAGTGTACTTAATGATCCTTAAAATCACCTCAGACTACAGGCTGGGTGTAATTTATTCGGAACAGGTGGATGGCGGTTCTACATGTTTCTTTTTAAATGGAGTAAGTAGATCATTCCAACTTTATGTTGAAACATCAGCTTCAGCTTATGATTCTCCTTTTGTTACATGCAATTATGCAAATGTCTTTCACAATGTTACAGAGCATTGCTATTATCACTGACGAGTACACCAATGAGTCAGTCTGCAAGAATTTAGCAATTCAGTCAAAACATATTTCACATGACTGCAAAAAGCTTTACTTAAATAAGGTTACCAGAAAATATAATAGAACCTTAAAAGTCTGGTAATTTTACAAATCTTTTCATCTCTTTTTTGACTGGTAAGGATATTTCCCAGAACCCTTGCTATACTGTAGCTACTTGAAACCATGCCAACAGAGCTACTCTGTAAAGATTTAGAGAAGGCTAGATTCAACATTGGGGGGAATCTTTCCAAAACAAGAGCAGTTTGCTTTCATAAACTAAGAATTCTTGAATTGGAAGTGAGGTAAATTATTTATATCATGTTGTTTTACCTTTCTAAATGGAAGAATGACAATAAAAGCTAGCAATTACAACAATTTGTCTCCAACTGTGGGAACTAGAGTGAGGGGGCATACTAACTCTGATTGGGGTGACTGCATTTTCCCTGCATGATACTCTTGTTTAACAAGAGGGCATTACAGAAGTGGTGAGGCATTCAGTGCTCAAATCTGGATGGAATAATACTTTTCCACAAATTTTGTGATCAGCTAAATTTTCTGGCTACCTGGATGGTATGTTCCTTTTGTACTCTGTGCATCCAATCCTTAATTTTCTGTGCATGAGGTTCATTTGTTTATGATTTTATTAGTTTTTACCCTCAAGCCAAGGAGATCCAAAATGTGACATTTTCATTTCACTTTTTGATAGTTTCCTCACCTTTGTCCACTGCACAGCTGGACGGGGGTTACCACTGGCAGTACAAGGTAGCTCCACAGATCCATTGATATTTATGTGGTAGGCTGATTGGGGAGATGTTGCAAGTGATGGTCGCTCTAAAGAAAAGAAGAGAAAAAGTAAATTTTAGGTGAAAAAAATGCAGTATGAAACGGTACAATATTCTACCTTCATACTTACATGTAAAGTTAAAAATTCAAGGAAACACTTTTTAAGAGAGGATTTTGACAGAGGATGTAGGCATTAATACTTGCAGGTAGGTTATGTGAGTGTATTGCATGGAACACCTACTGTGGTAATATCCAAGATAATGCAATCAAAGCATACAGTGTATAATCAGACTACATTAAATTCATTTAAGTAAACTGATTTTTGATATTAACTGCAAGACTTTATTGAACCAACCTCATCAATGTCTCTTTTTGTGGTTCAATTTTCAATCAAGGCTAGACTGCCAACCATGGGTTTCACAATTAACCTCTTTCTCAAATAACTTTTTGTACCAATGTTACAGTGACCTGGTCAAATTGTCTTTAAGACCTGTGAACATGATGTCCTATTAAATGAAATAAGAGAATGTTCAACTGTGCACCCTTTAACATTAAAAGAAATACTCCAGCAGCAGTTCAGACGATCTCAAATGAAAACGAAAAATTTTTCATCACGTCCTTCAAACCCCCTTACCCATGGCTTGTTCACAACTTAACATATTCCTGTTTAAAGATAGATTATTCTTGTCAAAAACAGACTTTTAGTTGCTTCAAGGTTTAAATATGTTATGTAATACTGGCAGATTGCTTCCACAATCTTTTGTTGTTCTTTAAAAGTGAAGTGTTAAATTTGGGCTAAAAACTTGACACCAGTGAAACATACAAAAGCATTCCTTTAGACAGAGCTTAAAGGGAGAATGCAGTCACCCCCAATAAAGAATTGCATTGTAGACTATTCTATTTCCTGAATGGCTCTTGAGAATCATGTGACAGTATTTTTCTCACACAATTGTCAAATTTACAAGGAGCAACTGCTTGGTTTACCTTGAATATGCAATATTTATGTCCTAAAATATTATGAACGATACTGAGAAGAGAAATAAGAAGAAATTTGTGAAATTTAGCTATTGTTTCAAAATAACTTTGGGGCGACTGCTTTTCACCTTTAAAATTTTTTTTGAATAAGGGTTACAACTCTAAAAGTGTCTGCACATTTCATTTAACTGTGTCAAGATTATAACAAAATATGAAAGATGTTTAATTAGTCTGCCTATCACAGATTTCCCATAATGCAATGCACTGCTGTGAATTGGTTATTTTCTTCAAAAATTCAGAACTTCTAATACAAAAGGCTATTGAGGTGTGATTTACACCAATGTTGACAGAAAAAGTTCCCTGATTTTATAAAAATCAAATTTTGCTGGCAGAATGTCCCTTTAAGTGTAGGTCACACTTCAACTCGGGTTAATTTGAATATTCATGAGAAAATTATGATCATACACATAAGCAGTACTGACCTATAACCCTTAGGACAGCAGCATCTGATGGTCCATCTGTACCTACAGTATTGTATGGTATACATGAGTAGGCTCCAACATCACTGTACTGGGTATCATGAATGGTTAGGGAGAAATCTTCAGCAATTGAATATCTGTAAAAAGAAATAGAAAATTGATACACAATCTTTATGACTAATTGATAGGTCATACCCAACATTTCAAAACTAAGTCCGAATGGATTGTGTTATCCTTCTTTCAATGGCTCTGAAATTCTGAAAATATGCTGACATAATATACATATTTTTGAATATGCAAATAAAGAATTCTTTGATGTAGAGGGCACACTTCATCCAGCTGAACATTTAACAGTGCCACCATAATATATACATAATAATGTGGTATACGCAGGGTTCGTACACTTCTTGACTGAGTAAATTCCATGCCATTTCCAGGCTTTTCAAGTCTGTGTGGATGAGATTTCCAGGCTATTCTTTACAATAGTCATTAAATAACTATTGTAATTAAATAATGCTAAAACCTGAAATACTACTGAAATTGACCACTCACAGAACTGTAACCTGGTTAATACATGACAAAAAGGAGTAAGCCTATTAATTTGTGATACACACTTTATGAGCAACTTTAAATTCTGACAGAACTAGGAGCCACGTTTTGCCAAAAGTGACTCCTGCAGGGTTCCCTTGTTTTTGTTGTAACCGGGAGAAACTTTGTGTTTACCAGAAAAAAGTGACCATTTTCAATTATGTTATGATGCATAGGCCTATGTCATGTTTCAACTTTACACTGACATATGGTCTACCGTGTCATACAATATGCAGTACTGGTAATATGGCAGGCTACAAGCTCGATCACCATGGTGATCCTTAGAGATTTGGTTGTCCATCCCAATTTTTTGTATTCTCCATACTAGATGTTCATTGGTCTAAATATTCTCTGAGTCTGCGATTCAAAGTGATAAAATGTTAAACTTGGAGAAAAACGCATGTACTGCAATGCTGCTGTTTAATCGAGAAACAGTTGAAGTGCATGCACGGCAATAGGACTGGGTCCCTTCTCGGAGGTCCAGAGATCCCACGCAGTACAGTATAAAAACATTTAAAAACATAGGACAACTGTAAGTATGGTGTTATCATTCCACCTCTGAAAACTTTATTAAATCGGGACCGAGGGGCTGGTTGTGTGTGTGGCATACCTTTAAATTTCTTCCTTGACAGCTTGAATGGGGGAGTTTGCAAACCCTATCCCACATGCGTGTACGGCCATGCACTCAAGTCTGAGAGTAGCGTAAGGTTCCAATCAACCCCACTGCATTTCCGATTAACTCGGATACTATAGTCATGATATTATTTGTAGTAGCTTCTCGTAACAGGGGTACATAGGGGAAAATTTTTAAATATTTTTTTCAAGTTTTGACCTGCTGCAGTTTCTACCATGTGAATAAAATAAGCCGCCGCATGCTTAAGACCATGCACAACTTCCAGTAAGGAGATTGTTGCAGATACACCTGCATGTGTAGGTTAGGTTCACGGTGTACATATGTGCTACACGTTAGGCAATGGCAAAAATTCTAAGACATGCTGAAGAAAATAACATCGTAGAGAAAAACTTCAAACCTAAAGCTCACAATAATATTGCAGATTGTTGTATTAGGGTCTTTTTCGCATGCCTTACAAATATTTTTGATGTTCTAGACCACGTGGAGTATTGTCGGCACGTTTCAGTACTCGATCCTGCTTTGTGGAAGGAATGTACTATTACTAGCACAAACTGACAGACGTGCATGCAGAGAGCAGTAGCTCCCTTGTTTAATCAAACCATGCATTTCGGCCGAAATTTCTTCCGTTGAGGAGCTAGAAACTTTGCGTTTTTGATTTTTCCTAATACCAAAATTGTCACTGTAGAATATTAACAGTGTACTTTATCTTTTCCACCCATCTTCAATTCATACGGCAAACATTTTTTCAAGACTCTGAGGGCTTAACCAAAGCCACATTGCATACACAGTACACCAGAAAGTCATTTAAGCCAATCACAGTTGGTGTTAATAAATGATTGCATCAACTGGAAAATCCAAATGTGATTCATTCACTAGGAAGCTAACGTATCTCATAGTGATATTTACCACATTTTACCGGTGTCTACTCCATTTTACCCTAAGGCTAAGTCACAAATTTTTGTTTTGCCATATTTTTGTGAGTGTTTTTGTGAATTGAACAATTACTTTGTCCATTTGAAGTCGACTAAAAAACTGACCCATGTCCATACTTAGTATCTTCAAGAATGATGGGTGCTACTTTCGGCAAAGAAAAAGTGGCGCCTGGTAACATTCTTTTGGGGACTAACAGGCACTGTTTGGGAGGAAATGAGTGCCAAACATCGCCTGGCACCCAGCTAATTTCACCCTTGGTTGTACAGTTTCTGTAACTGCCCAGTTACACAAACCTGCATGCAGTCTGGCAATTTTAATACATACACAAAAGGCAATGTAAGTACAGCACACGGATTTGTGCCCATCTACATTCATCAAGCTGTTGTAGATTTCGTTTCTTAGACACAGGTGCAGATGCATGTCCATACGCTGTACTTTGTGGTATTAAGGGTGAAACGGTAATCTCAGCCTGGACAAGTCCCGCGCATGTATTCGATCCGAATCCTATTAACTATCACGAATAGGGGTGCTGCATGAAAAGTGTGTTACATTTTGTTGGTGAATTATGCCATGTGGCTTAGACAGCTCGGAGTTGTCAGGAATTTTATGTTGTTATTTGAAATGTTTCTGTCCAACATTAAAAAATAATCGTCCATATTTGTAACAAAGCATATTTCAAATTTTCCAGGCCATTTTTACCAATTTCAAGGCTATCAGGTCGAAATTCCAGGATTTTAAGGCCTGGAAAATGAAATACCCTAATTCCATCCTTTTCCAGCTTTTCCAGGCCCAGTACGAACCCTGTATACGGGTTATCCAGCCCACATGACAATGGAATGCCATAGCACCCATGATTTCATTTTAGACATCTCCAGGAACAAGTCCTTCCCTTTATAAAATTACCTCACAAAGTTTGCAAAGAAAACGCAAGGCTTACCTGCTAGATTGTGAAACAGCGATCTCCCGCTGGTTTCTGCGCCAAAGGACTCGAAGTACACTAGGCTTAGCATCTGAGTTGCAAGGTATACTTACAGGTTCTCCCCTTGCAGCATAAATGTGTGAAGGCATTGAAATGACAAAGGCTGGATCTATGTACAAAAAAGTAGGGACAAGGGTCATGCCAAACTTAATACTAGTATCTTTTAATTTGCCTGAAAAATAACTAGAATAGCAAATTAACCAATGAAGTCAATTTAATACCAGAAAGGTACCAAACAATGGGAATTGTTTTTTTAATTTTAAGTAGTAGAAGTTTCTTGTGTTAGTTGCAAAGATTTACTCCTGCACATGCTTCAATACATATTGACACAATGTTTACTAGGCCTGGGGATGGATAACAATTTATTTCTAGGTCTACGATACTTCACGCACAGTGACCTTGGAGCAAAAATATGCACAAGTGACATTATAACCTCACATTAATTGACACGGTTTTGTCTTTCAACTTAACAAATTTCGCTCACATAATCTCATGATTTTGAAATTGGAATGCATGAGACCCATGGGAAATTTGCAAACATCACACTACCCATCACAAAGTCATATTCACATTTATTCCAAGGTTTTCAAAATAACAGATTGACAAGCAAAAAAATCATTGCCCATCAGTGTGAGAAAAAAACAGAGGAAATGTCATCAATCCTGCTTGCTTCATGTAATACAAACACTGAATGTCAGTTTCTAACATTTCGCGAACAACATTACTGAATGGAATGAAGCTCACACCGGATCAAATAGATTTAATTCCTCTTTCACACATCAAATACACATTTTTGCTTAATCTTTGGTTTTAGCTGAAGTTTATCTTCCAAAGGTTTAAAAGTGTCTTACCATGGCCAAAAATGCCTACATCAAGGAGCTGTAAGATTCATCCCCCAGATCTTACATACCTTACAATGGCCCTTATCTGCTCTACTAATCAATCATTTCTGTTGTGTCTAGACTAAAATAAATATCATTGAGTCATCTACCTTCACAAGACAGAAGGAAACCTGTTGAATTTTCCCGTCATACTCACATTGCACGGTTAAAAAAGCAAAAGCACTTGGTGGGATCCCAATCCCGTTGGACGGACTGCATAAAAACTTTCCCTCATCTTCTATGTCTGCATTTTGTATCCTCAACCCACCAGAGGGAAGATACATATGACGATTAGCAAACTGAGAGAGCTCCTGCACAACAGCGCCCTCATAATACCACCTCTGGGAGACATTGGAAGGCGATGCTTCATATTCGCACTGGAAAACAGCTTCCTGATTGCGGAGCACAACAACATCTTGCGGTGGTATGAATATGTATGGAGCACCTGGTGGGTAAGAAAATTGAAGAAAGCTTTGAAATTTGACTGATACGAAGGGAAGGCAGAAGCAATAAGCTCACGAGAAAGGATTGCTCTGGATATAAATAGGTTGCACCGATTGAGGACCATGGCCATGACTGAACCATATCAGTTTTCCAAGAAAATAACTTACCAAAATATATTGCTCTGTGACCTTTGCAAGCAAAGGTAGCAAGGAGATCCCAACATTTTATGAGAAATTATTTTACAATACTGAATGCTAAAGATGTCTCATGACGGACAGATCACAACTCTATTTTTTCTTCTTGGCAAGGGTAAAAGGCAGGGGCAGTGGAGGGTTATGGTATACTTTATAAAGCCTGCACATGTATAAATGTCCTGCACCATGTTACACCCAGCATTTGTCAATGAGAAAACAATACTGTTGCCATGGTTACAAACTTTCGAAGGGTACTATTGTCTTTATTGATTCAACTCAACCAGGGAGCTGGAAGCGTCCAGCTCCCTAATTCAACCAACACACGATTAGATACACCATGTACATGTTAAGTCTGATTTCTCACCTTCAACAATGACTCTGGTGGTATCCTGAAGAGATCCCTCAGAGTTCTCTGCACGGCAAAGGTAGCTACCACCGTCTTCTCTCCTAACATCATTGAATGTGATGGTGTCACCCTCTACAGTTAAATATCTGGAGCTTCTGAGTTGTTCGCCTTGTTTGTACCATGTGACTGTAGGAACGGGTACCCCATCTGAAAGGCACTGAAGAGTTTGCCTGTCGCCCTCACGAAAGACGATGGAAGATGAAGGCGTGGCTAAGAATTCTGGTGGGCCTGTTGATGAAGGAGCAAGGCGAGAAAATCACATATATTTAAGATGTATATCTTGATTCCCTTTAACCCTTCTTCTCCTCATCCCACCTATACTTACAAATGACTCTATATTATAGTCAGCCCCAGGAAGATGTCAGTTCCATTTTAAAATCCCAGTAAACAGCCTTTAGTTTAAAGGCAGTATGCATGCAGTCACCCCAATCAGAGTGAGTGTTCCCTGTCACTCTAGTTCATGATTGGCCTATTTTGATCATGTGACAACATTTTTGTTGGTAAATTGTGAAATTCAAGGAGAATTTCTCCTTGCTTTTCATATTGTTTTGAACAGTTATGTTCAAAACATCTTCAGAGGCGCTTGTAATGCAATAAGAGGAGATTTGCAAGAGTTTGCCGATTTTTCAAAGAAAATTTTGGGGCGACTGCCTATTGCCTTTAAGCACAATGAGTCAAGTGGACAGATTGATGATACCACAAAATGAGTAGCAACTGACTGCATGTTCTTTTATAATACTCGTTCTTTGCCTTGAAGTTCAAGATAGGGTAAACTGGGGTAAAAACGCCCATTTTTGAGGTTTTTGGTAAATATCTCTGTACTCCTTGCAGACTCTAGGAAACAAAAGTGTGGCTTTGTGCAATACATGTCTCCTTTATAATTTGCATATATAACATCATGGTTATGAAATTGATAAGGAGGAATTTTCCTCAGTTTTTGACACCAGTTTTGGCGGGCGTTTTTACCCGGATCTCGGGGTAAAAACGCCCACCCCTATCTTTTAAAGAAAATGACTATTCCACAGGCCTATAAAAGTAAAGTAAAGTTAAGTCAAGTTATTATTTTTCTTTTATTTTTTGATGTTATTTGAGGAATGCAACCTCAACTACCACAAACATCTTAAGCGCAGCTGGAGGACTATGAATATGAAGTCGTTTACAGTACCTGACACAAATGTATGTGCAAGTGAAACGTTAACGTACAGCACAATGAGCATGGGCTTGTGCATTGCCTTGTCACTCTGGAGAGTCAACAGAGATACAACTGGTTATAAAGGCTTTGGGTCCTTGCAAACTAACATTTTTTTTTTTTTTGGCACTGCATTTTCATCTGCTATAAACAAGTTTTTGCATAGTCTTCCTCTTTGAAGCCCCACTGATGTGTTGTTATCGGAATGATAGACTGCAACTTGCAATGCAAAGTGAAAAGATACTCTACTGTACTTGATCTGAGTCTACTGAATGTTATTTTGTTCTGGCTAACTGAAATGGCACTATGGGCATGCATGTACTAGATGGTCAAAAAAGTTACATCATCATGGAACAGCATCATTTGTTCAATTTATTGTATGTTTATGTATAACTGCCACATAGTCTCCCACTCAGTTATTTGCAGTGATGTTTTTAGATGAAATGATTCTGGAGTCCTTGGTGAAGCCACCAGAAGTGAAACTGAGGATCCTTCAGATATTAGTTTTGCCTTTTAGATGTTTCTTGGGTTGTATGTTTGTTTGCTTGTTTGTCTGTTTGTGGTGCATCTGTGGTCTCTAACTTGTACATATGTATTGTACAGTACATGTGACAGCACATGTATTTGCATTGCAATGAAGAGAAATTTTCCTCCACACAGTCATCATAGTGCGATGAATGTTTAGCTGTACACAAAAAGCGCTTATGGGTTACAATCTTATAGATTTAGAAACACCTGCAAATAGTTTTATGGCACTTATTAGTTTTCATCACATTGATTGCCAAAAATGTAATTCATTTATTGTCAGTATCTTCAGGAGGGGGGGATTAAATAATGATTGAAGAAAGGCAGTTACATTTAAAAAGAAATTACCAAATTGTAACGAACTTGAATCTAAATAATACCTGGAGAACATTAAGTAAGAATTAAAATGTCAAATCTATGTAATTGGTCTCTAATAGCCAATACTAATAAGTAATAATAGCTGTAGGAAGGTCTATTATTGTGGTGGTTGAAGATAAATGAGGATTTATTTATAGCTTCATGTGAAGGATGTTGCTGGGCGTTTTTACCCCATGGCAGTTGATTTTGTCTGGGGTAAAAACGCCCACTTAAATCTCAGGTACTAAGCATATATAAAAATAGATGTTTAAATACTGATTAAGCATACTGCTGTAAGTAACCCTTCTTAACATAAATCAACTAAAAAATGATAAAAAATAAACATCATTTACATATGGGGCAAATACGAACTGATGACGGCTAAACCTGTGACGGGAATTTTTCAAAACTTTTTTCGTCATATTTTTTTCAACAGTTCCTCAATACCCCTGAAATATGTTAACAAATTTTTTCTTCTATCATTACTATATGTTAGCATTGTTCTCAATGTAAATATGTTCCATTCTATCACACATCATGTAATTTTTTACTGGCAGAGCAAAAAAGTTTTCCGGGCGTTTTTACCCCATGGGCGTTTTTACCCCAGTTTACCCTATCATGTTCATTATCTAAAACTTTACCCAGGTTGCCTCTTGTTACTTACTGGGAAATCTTAGAAACAGTGAGCACTATGGATCAATATTTAACCCTTAGCCTACAACTTTGGACAAATGTTTGCCCTGGAGCCATGGGTATTTTTACCTTTTTATACCCAATATTTCACTACATACAGCATGCATAACGGATCTTCATCTCTACTGTTAAATAACTGCAGTTTCCATGGCAATATCCTGGTGATAAAAATTTTCCTTCCATTGACGCTCATTCAAACTAGCTCCATCAATGGAAGGAAAATTTTTATCACCAGGATATATATTGCCATGGAAACTGCAGTACGCTGCAGACAAACCATTGCCCCCACAAGTGTAAAATAAATCTAACACGATCACATCACGTTGAACACTAAGAATGGGGTAAAAATCCAGAAGCTTAGCCTAAAGGCTTGAATGAGACACACTGATACGACATCTAGACATTCTCATGAACCCAACAAAATGGGCTTTCATGTTTGTATGTAGTGACATTTAAAAATACCACAAATCACAGAAAAACCGTGAGATTATTTAGGGAGTCTGTGAAGCCGTGACATTGAAACTGAAGCTGTAAGCTTCACATAAAAACCTGTGAGCATTACCAATTGTTTGCTAAACATCTGTGCACTAAGTAAATGACACAATACTTGGTTTGTTCTTCTTGGAAAGCATCAAACAGGGTGGGTAAAGAAATCAGACTTAAACTTGTGGGAACCTTTTTAAAAGTTAAAGGATTTCTTCAAATTTGGAGTTGTTCTCTCCTATCAAAGCTTTTGAGGGTATACATTTTCACACCTTTCGGTGATTTTATTTGGATTGAAAATCTGTCACAAAGTTTATCATGTAGAGTTTACATTTTGAAAAAGTTCACACCCTTGTGTACTAGCTAGTGGGTCTGCTTTAGGACCACTATAGTGTCCCCTACCACCGTCACAGTGACACAAATGTACAAATCGATAACAGCAATAGGACGCCAGTCAATAACTGTATTCAAATAATATTCTGCAGGCTCCATTGCTTGTATCCCGCCTTGTAGGGGATCTTTGATTCATTGACAGAGGTGGTAAACTGACAATGGCTGGAATTATTCATGACTGTTACATCGAAAGAAGGCTGGTAAAACCAGCAACTTTCAATGACTTTGGGCAAGCATACTAGCATCTCGGTTTCATCGTTCAAAACAAAACATAATCCCAGCAATTCAAAACTCAACCACCCTCCGGCAATAGTTTAAAGGAGGGCAGACTCAAAGGACTTTCCACAATGTTTTTTTTAATGTTCATGCCTTTATCAGGAATGTTTGACTGTCAGTATGTCAGAAATCAGGTATCTCCTCTTGGGAATATGAAGGCAACATCTGAAAAGTCCAATAATAACTCTGCATACATGCACACCAAAATTTCTGCCAAATACTGTATTAAAATATTCCACTTACTGTTGCAGGCTAGCCTAGATAATTAACCCTATTTTTTATCTAAAAAAACATTGAAGTTTGAAAACTGCCTTCCTCAGAATAGAAAGAACAATACTCACGTAAAATGATGAGATTGACAAATGTGCCATTTCCAACACCTGCGTAGTTCCCGTTGAGTTCAATCACCTGACACTCGTAGGTACCGGCATCGTCTACAGTGACGTTCGTCATCTGGAGTGAAGCTGTCTCTTCATTCGGGATACTAACTCTCCCCGTATATTGCTCATCGATGAAGGACGGGGAATTTGAATCAAAGACAACGTAGAAGGGGTAAGTACTGTCGGTTCTCTGCCACTGAAGAAGGAAGAGGGCCACTGGGAGTGAAGGGGCCGGTGTGGGCAAGTCTTCATTGCAAGGCAGCAGCACAGTGTCCCCACTTCTTGCATAAATGTCTGTGAACTGTGGTGGATCTATAATTGGAGAAATTTTGAACGAAATATCCTTTAATTTCACACTTTCACCAGAAAGTGTAATAATATCAAACTTTAAAATGCATACACTTTTTCAATTGTGAAGGCTTATCTAAAATGGCCTGGGAGTAGAATAAGCACAAAAATTGAGGAGGACAGTACTGTGTCCTTCATCAGTCAGCATGTCTCAAACTGGCCACTGTACTACAACACTGATAGTCATTGCTTCACACAAGAACAACAGCCACAGCACATCTATGTAGTCTGTTTATTCCATTAACATTCCATTAAATGTAACAATTATCAGCAGTAACTACTGTGCTTTATACTGTACCCTCTATATTTCATAACTTTTAAGATCTTCAAGCTTTATAATTCCAAAACTAAAATTTAAAGATACATGTCGTTCTTTTTATAATGAACAAAATGATTCCACTTAATTCTTACAGGCCAAGCCAAACAATTGAGTAGCGGATTGACAGATATTCCTCTTACTCAATCTGACATTTTCTCTGGCATCAATTCTCCCTAATACAGGAAGTCAGCCAGTGCCTTCACCCATCTGGACAGTATTTTCACAGACTGGTTAAACCTTTTATGCCCACTTCAACCCTTTTGACCCGAGTGACCCCAATTAGACAAATCTCTGAATAGTCAAAATGTCAGATTGAAGTTTCTTTCATGGATTTATTTTGATTCTCCTTTGTGTATTGAAGGTGAAATGGAGGGGGCAAAAGCAAATCTGTTTCAAATTGCTCTGGGATTCAGATGGAACGGAAGAAGAAATGATGAGGAAAGAATTGGAAGAATAGAGGAAGTGTGTGCAAATCAAGATTCTAAAGAATATTTCAGCAACATCAGACCTCTTTGGTATACAATATATGTGGGGTTTCTTCTATGAAGGCTCATATCTGGATGACTAGGAACTGGGGGAGGTGGGTTTGAAATGTTTGCGAGGGCTGTTTCTTCTTCATGACAAAAAAGGATATAAAGTTAAGGCCTATGCATAAAATTTGTGTAACAATTTTTGGTACGTATTCAGTGAAGGTGCATCTCATCCAGCTGTCTGGAGCAGTTGGAGGTTGCAAAAACATAGCAGAATTTACTCCAGATGAGGGTGATTTTATACTTCTCCCACCTACCTGTTAAACCAGGGATGGTAAAAAATGTTTATTTCCTAGGAGGGGAGTCAAATATTCCAGAATCCCTTTTGTATTTTCATATAACAAAAAGGCAAATTTGAATATTGCTAAAATTTCCTTCAAAATACCCAAATTTCCCAGGAAGGAGCCTCCCAGCTTCCCAAAATTTTCCACCAATTGCTGTAACACTGAGCCCCATAATGCATATACTGAACTACAGCTACACATTTGACAGGAAAGTATATGCTAGCTTATAGCAAGTTCATTTTTAGTTTTATTTTTCTTTCCTGCATCATAACCACTTCATCTTATGACCCCTCCCAAATTGTAAGCCTACTAAGGACCTCCCCTCCCCCCCCCCCTATTTTTTAACCAAATTCTCATCCTTCAGATTAAATTCATCATTGCACTCGTAAATATAAAACTACAAACTAAGCCTCAATAAATCAAATTGCTACAAATTCACTTCATGTATTCTACACCTTGCAAAAAGTAGTTCTGATTGACAGAAGAGTCTATAACTTGTAACTGATCATTGATGATGCATGCCACCTGTGCAATGAGTCAGAGAGATAAACAGGCAAGTAGATGCAAGCTAACACTCCACTAATGTTTACAAACACCCTGCCAGTGGTAACCACACACAACCTCCTCTATTCATAATAGATACTTACAACCTCTTCTCAATAGCACTTCATATCCTCAAATCACTGCAAGTATTCTGAACACTACACTTATCTCTATAAGCAACGTTTAGCCACACTATTCACTATTGTCTCCAGAGTGTGCATTCTATTCCCTCAATAATTTTCTTAAAGACTTTTTCTCCCTTACCTGTTCCTACCCCCCTAACATAATCCCCTCTATTTACATGGTCTCATTGGTCTGTAATCCCTCTGTAAAGAATTTTATCACCTCCATTGAAAGGGCCATCCTGTAATACTACTCCCTTCTTTGTCCCTTTCACCAACATGGACCATAGGCTACCCATTTCTTTTTGCATTTATATACAAAGCACAGTACTGTCAGAATGAATGCTGATGATGGTCAAGCACCCAACCACTCAAGCTCAAAAACATCAAAGTTTTTCAAATCTTATACCAGCCACCAGTTTCGCTTCATTTCTTTCCAAATTGAGCGTTTTCTAAGATTTACCACTGCAGAGTCTTTAGTTTCCACTTTTAATCAATTAGAACTTGAAATATTAGGACTCTCAGTGAAATATTATCTGTGACTCAGAAGACATTGGACCTTCTCTTGTGAACTGATGTGAAGGTGGAAGTGTACAATTAACAGTAAGGTACTTCAAACTTCAAAAAAATATCACTTTACTTGTCCTTTCATGCATGATTAAATATTCCACAAAAATATTTCTCTGACAAAGATGACTTCTTATTTTGATCACCATGAGAGTAAAACACTTGGAAGGAAAAGGCCATGGGAAATTTTAGAAACTTAAAAAGTCTCTGAAAGGTGCTGAGGTATAAATTGCATGAGGAACACAAAGAAGCTCCAGAATAATGAAGATGTAGCTATTGACCTTATGCAAATGACGTCACAGAACATTGTGCCACCCCCACCCTGCTGGTGGAGGAAAGGGTGTAATCATTTCAACCTTCACAAACAGATGCATACAGCTGATTGGTGTAACAGTCGGATACGCATGTTAGTCTACTATGCATGCATGTGAAGTCTATATCATGCATGCAATGTGCTTCAATGCTTAATACCTTCCAAAATGACATCGTATGACCCCAGTACATAAGGTCTATTGTCTCCAGTCACATATAAAAATGCAGTTATTTTAAAGCAGTGTAACTGGTTGAATTTCATGAGTCACATGATCAAGCCTTTATAAACAAACCGATGGGGATTGAGAGAGAACTTGATTTAGAAAAGCTGAGACTCTATTAGAAATTTAAACAAAACTAAAGAGCTCATTGATTAATTTATGTAATTGCAACAAACTCACACCACTTTATATTTTTCTTTCCAACAAACAAGGTTACAGCAATGAAAACACATCCATAACCATTTGAAATTAATCTTTATCATGTAAAAACTTTTACCTGCATGTAAAAAAAAAAATTATCTCTATTTCTGTATTATGTATGCAACCATAAATAACCAGTTATCTGTGAGCCTATACAGATGATTTGGCTAAAATGTCACTTTGTGATTACGACTGGCAATCAACATTGCTTTTGTCCTTACATGACACTCTGAGTCACTCTTGTACCCTGAAACCTGTTTACACACTCAACAAATTATGACTGGAATAGGCAGTTCCCTGGTGGAATAGCACTTTACTGTGTGCTACAATCAATTCTCAGGCATCACAGCTTACAAACACATGTATGTAGAGTAGGCCTATGTTCCAGTACAAACTAACCTACTCTACCAAAGAGTTTGAAATGAACTCTCTGCTTATAGTAATTGTCCATTCAGTTCTGTTCAGTTTTTTGTTTCTACGATTTTTGGTAAACTTACAGTTCACCCACAGAAAACAAGATGATTTATTATTAAATTGATTGAGCTAGAAATATCAAAGAAAAAAATTCTTTTGTCTTTTGTTTGAAGACTGTCTGTCTTGGTTTAATAACACAACAGAAAGCCATGGTTGCTTAAATTTTTGAGACAAAAGCAATTTGAATTCATGAGACAGAAACTCACTTTAAAAAAATATGAATGAAGTTCATTAGAGGCCTATTCCTTAAACATTGCTCCTTCATGTAAATATTTGAATATCTAGCAATTCAGAAGCTCATATACTTGTCCAGTAATAACATACATGGCATCACACACTGATACATGGCATCACACACTGATCTGCAGGGCCAGGCATCTGCCAGGATTCTGAGAAAACAGAAATTTCCCTTGAGGCCAACTGAATCAAGATCAAAATAATTAGGCTTAGGAAAATTGCATCTCTTTATTCTCTTTTGAACTTGATGATGGGCCCACACCCAAAGTAGAAAGGGGGTGGGGGGATTTAGGGGTAGTGTCCTCCCCTCTACCAACTTTGATTATACCACAGTTTCTTTCCACACCCATGTGGCTTCCAAAATGTAACCCCTTCACAGGCTGACAAAGGCCCACTTCAACCAGCCCTTTCAGCCTATTGCAGGTCAGGTTTCCTCTGAGTTCAGGTTTATGTGACAGAAAACACATTTTTTCTTTAAATGATGTCATTTGCTTAAAAATCTGTTGTAAAATCTGGTTAAATTACACAACAGAATTCTTCATGTTTTCCCATCTAGTATACATACAATACAACTTATACTCTGAAAATGACATGAAATATAATTTAGAGATGAAACACTCCTCACTGCAAACTTTAAATTACAAATATCTAACAACAAACTATAAAAGAGGTTTGTGAGACTGTTGATGGCTCCTTTTAATTTTCATTCCACTGAAAATCATTTGGAAGACCACAATTAGCACAATCCTAAATTTGGCAACTGTGGTCTCCGAATGCCCCTTGGTGACAGGGCTACAGTGCAGTGTGCAGAATAACAAACGACAGAGGTGCAACCTGGGAGGTTATGTTCTATGACAGTCGTGAGAGTACACTTTAATATATATGCATATACCGTTGTTGTGGTTTCTGTGGGCACAGCTGATTGTCCCCTAGTCTTTACAAGTAGTTATGTCGAGGGGGGACACAGTCTATGCATCAGTGATGTAAACCACCAGCTGTCTTAATTAAGAAATTATGTCCTTATAACTTTAGAATTAGTTGCTAGAGTACTTCTGGACATCTTCTGGAAATTAAAACACTCTCTAAATTTGAGGAATGTACAATGAAGTGCTCAGGCCTCGACAAAACTTTCCAAAACAACTCATCATTTGGCGAGCAGCATCAAAAATCCATCGTAATCTATTGTTTGTGAAGGTCGCCATTAGCAAAGTGTTACTCACCTGAATGGTGAGTTGGAGATCAGTTTTGTTGGTGCCTGCAAAATGCTATCAGTTTCTTATCATCTACTGGTTCATACAAAAAATGATATCTTAATAAGAGAGATCACTGTATCTCTTTTTCAAGTGATAAACTAGAATAAACATGACACTGCAACCTTGTAGTGTCACATGTTTTATCCTGTAATTCATGATGTCCTGCCAATTAAAACAAATTTTAATCTCCAAGATGTCCTGTATCATCATCCTTATCAGATTACAAGATGGCTACTGCTATGAATTATGGGAAATTCTACACATCAACCATAAAACTGTCTTTCTTCGGACACTGAACCTGTGACATCTGACTTTTCTTTGTTTCAGTATTTATTTTTAAAACTAACTACCTCATCCATTGGGGGATGGGGTGGAGGGGGAAGGAGCATGTAATTATAACCTCCATAGCAGGTGTTAAATATGGTTCTTTTCTCTTAACAAGTGCAGATAAGGTAGGTGCAGGTGTGTTACACACCTGTCAAGCAAACAGGTCAATTCCCTGTTTTTCAAAGCTGCTTAAGTACCCTTATATATACTCTAAATGCAAAAGAGTGAAATTCACTCACACACTTCAAACAAAGACTGTAGTTTGGGACCACTCCTTGTAAGAGTGAATTTCACACAGGGTGGAGTGAAAATTCACTCCAAGCAGAGCAACATTTCATTTTATGCGAGTGAAGTATCGCTCTATTTGGAATGAATTTTCACTCTACCTCAGGTGAAATTCACTCTTACTAGGAGTGGTCCTAAACTACAGTCTTTGTTGGAGTGTACTTCACTCTTTTGCATTAAGAGTGTAACATGCATTTGAATGTAAAAGACTCATTTTAGACATTTTAGTGTTGGCCCAGTTATCTGGTATTCAACATCGGTATCGGCTGATATTCCCATTTTCTTCCTGCACCGGTATCGATCAAATTTACCATGGACACTGATATTGCCTGACCGATATTTATTGCCCCATAAATCATGAAAATGGTACACCATTCAAAGTATTTTAAAACACAAGTTTAACTATTGTTCCTCATCAAAATGAAATGATATTTAGTTGTGTTGCCGAGTATCTAATTGTTAGTATGCAACACGCTTGTTTTCCAAATATCGGTACTGGCCAATACTGAGAATTAAAATATTGGTACCATCACTTTGGCTAATTGCAATACTGGTACAACACTTTTGTAAACTACTTCATAAATTAAACCAAGAGGTAATAAGTTGAGGCATAAAACCCCAACTACTTAAATCATAGGACTTTATCCTTTCCATATGAACATATAGATCTCCAAATTTAAATGAAAACTTGATTTCACATGATCACAGTGATACTGACCAGTTTACAGATGGACACTCATCATCCCAGACCGATCCTCCCAACTAAGTTACTTCTAGCCCCACCCACGACTGCATTTAGCTTCTTCCTATATAGACACAAACATAGTTTGATATGATTCTGGTGAGCACAGAAGGCCCTAATGTGCAATCAGAACCAGGGTTTGCGTTTCTCTAAAGAAGTTGTCGTAATTTTTCATGACAGTGTATCCTTTTTTACGACCATTCAAAATTTTGTATCGTAACTTTTAAAATTTCTAGCGTAAATTAAATATACAATGCCTACCACGATACACCATAAACGGCAACGTTAGGCCTAGCCTATAGGCTATAGCTCATGACAACATTAGCGCGACTTATCGATAAACTCAAGTGTGAATGAAATAATTTAATACAGACCTGTTTTTATGATGAGAAATGATAGTAGGATAATAAAAATATTTTCACTTCACTCAAAGAGAAATTTAACCGAAAATAGCTAATATATTCCATGTATGACCCAGCAAACAGGTGTAGCTTTACCTAACGTCTAAGCAATATTAAATTAAACACAATGACAATAGTATAAATTTCCATACAGCGTACACCAAGTACTGTACATATAGGACTAGTACTAGAATAACCCGTGTACAGCAGCGCAGTATACAGATCCCGCCCCCAATGCAACATGAACTGCAGAGAACGGAAACTTGTAATGTTAAGACCTACCGGTTTTAGGTGCTTTTTTATTGTTACGGTAAACTAGTGGAATGCGTAGTGTGAACAATATTATAATTCAGCAGGTTAGTGTTTAGTAAGTTGAATTTTCTGTCGTAAAGATGTGCAAGTCAAAATTTATGTTTACGGCTGAATTGTATTTTTGGTCGTAAGTAAAATTTCCGTCGGCCTAAAAAATGCCCGTTTCGGTGTAAAATGCAAACCCATGATCCGAACACTCTCTGTGCATGCTGTGTAATATGAGCTGCTCTGCATCTTTTGAATTTTGTTACTCGAATGTCAATCAAAGAGCAGTCACCAACTGAGACTTTGCTTGCCCACAAGTAAAAGTCATACTTTGGGTGATGAGTATCTGTCTTTAATAAAAAGATACAGAGGGTTTGGGTTGCTAAGTGACTCCCCACTCACTTTTTAATAAAAGTTCTGACTCTTGGCTGGAAGTAGGTTGGTAGCAATGCCACTTTCATCTTAATCCCTATTTCTTGTGAATTTTTGTAAGTAAAAAACATGCCTAAAAACTGAACTGTATTTTGGTATTCTGATTCTGAAAGGTTAGATTCATTTGGGTTTTCAAAGGTAAATTTCTTAAAATGTGTTTGTTGAAACAGGGTGCTGCCATGCAGGTTACTGGTAAACACTCTGGTTTAAAGCCTGGACATTTTGGAAAATTGACATCTCAGCCGTTGATAGCACCTACAGTACTAGTTATACACACAGGGTCTATGGTTCCTTTCAGAGTCACCACTCTCAAGCCTACTGGTAGACAACTCTCCAAATTTATCTGAGTGAATGCCCAAACTTAAAGACAGGCTGTCATCACCCAAAGTATATTTTTAGTGTATGTATATGAAAATTCTCAGTTGGTGACTGCTATTTGATTGACATCAAAGTTTGAAAATTTGAAAGATGCAGAGTAGCTCACATTCCACACAAGGCAGAGAGAGTACTTTTATTACATTTTATAGCCTTGTATGCTCACTAGGACATGGCCTTAAGCAATGAAACAGGTTTATTCTTGCACAAGGAAGAGCCTCATAGAGTTATGGGAGGAGCTAGAAGATGCATAGTTGGGAGAATTGGAACTGTCTGGGATCATGAAAATTCCCCTTTAAAGGTCAAAAGCAGTCGCCCCAAACTTATTTTGAAACAATAGCTAAATGTCACAGATTTCTTGTTATTTCTCTTCCAAGTATCTTTCGTGATATTTTAGGTCTTAAATCTTGCACATTCAAGGTAAACCAAGCAGTTCCTCCACATACATTTTACAACTGAGTGAGAAAAATACTGTCACACGATTCTCAAGAGTCATTCAGGAAATAGGACAGTCTACACAATTCTTTATTGGGGTGACTGCATTCTCCCTTTAATACACAGAGGATAAGAGACTTGTGACAGTACCCATGCTTGTATGGTATTGCTTCCAAGGTATTCATGAAGCTCCAGTAGCATACTTCTCATTTTAACCCTGTCAACTGAACTAATTTGTAAGTAATATGCAGACTTTCAAAGTGCCACTTTGAACAAATCCCTGTAACAAGGTGCGGGTACACTTCTGCAACTCTTCAGTTTTGTCAGGGTCTTCGAACCAGTTAACTAAATCAAGACTTCACACATGGATATGATCCCAGCAGGTGATATTATTCCTGCAATTTTCTCTGGGGATATTATTTCAGACTTTTCATGCATCCTGCAGCCAGCTATGCTAACAGTTATGCTAGCTTAGGATAAAGTATCCTACCAGGCTACATGACTTAAGGTTAATTGCAGTATTGTGTGATATCAGAATTACTCACTAGGAAACGAAGTGGCGTATATTACAGTATCACCTCTTGGCCAGTAACATCAGAAATTTTTTATAAGTTACAGTTTTTGTTTTTTTATTTGGCCTATATTGAAAGGAATTTCTTCCAAATAGGCACAATTTTCACCAATTTTGACTATTCTGAAGGACATGTTTAAAGTGTGATCTATGGTGATATGAACTGAACTCAAGGAAATAAAACTTACCATATTCATGCCACATAACTATGATTTGGGGAATTAGCAGAGCTGCCAACTCCGAATCAAAGATAATAAGAGTTAGCATTCTACTTTATGTTTGAGTTAGTTGTAGATTGGTAGATGATATTTTCCATGTACTCCCTTCCAAATGATTACATTCACAAAACTACACCTTGCTGTGGCATCTGTTGTGAGTGGAATATTTTACCATAGTTCAAATTGACACCTTAAAGAATATTCACCCACTCCGATAACTTCAGTATGGTACAGTTTACCAACACTGATTTATCAAACAAACACATTCAGATATGACCCCAAAATTTTAATTCACACCATAATCCAAATCTAATCTACCCATTTTTGTTACATCTGCGACATAAATTTTCCGAACACTGCCCGTATACCTTCATAAACTGCATGTGCACTTCTCAACTTGAAGGGAGTTAAGACTAGGCACAAATTTACCAATTAGATCTTTCAAATCGCCTTCAAGCACAAACTTTCAATGAATCCTTTCAACCTTTAGAACATAAATATATTTTAGCCCTTTACATTAAAGGACTAAATGGAAAGCTTCTCTTGTATCTCTTCATTTTAACTACATAACAAAATCACCACAAATACCTAAAAGCAATGTGAAAATAACCTAACTCAGTAAAATGGCATTGGGAATGGGTAGGAGGGTGTTTGCTTTAAATTGGAGTGGCTGAACAATAAAATCACACAAAAAAATAAAATACAAACAAGAAGCTGTTGTTGTTCAGCTTTTTGCTATAACCAGGATTTTAATTATTCTCGAAATAGTACATTTCTTTCACCTCAATAAAATAATAAAAGGAACACAATATTGTAGTACCTTGAAGACACCATGCTGAGATGTATTCATAACAAAAACAACTCAACTTAAACAGAACTAAATCGTTTCTTTCAATCGCAGAGAACTACTATTTTGCTATTTTCCTTTACTCTTTATGCATAAATCCACGTCAATTACTTAAAGGAACTTTGAATTCTTTCTTCCAGGATCTAGTGTTTATTTTCCATTTAATTTGGTGGCAAAGGGCTCACACCTCAGACTGGTAGGCTGTACACAACCACTGCTGGTGGTTTTAAAGTTGAATGGGCGTCAAGATCACGCACCATTGGTTTATCCTCAAAGGATTAACACCATGTATGTGGCAAGGTCCTATGATCTAAGAAAACCACTTTGTCACTTAAAGGGAAAATAAAAACACAGTTTATCCCCTGTAGCTAAAACACAGTAGAGTCTTATAATTGGATCTGTTCTGGCATAAAACCAGGGTTTTTGGCTGCAGCTTTGTGTTCTAGAAATAACATTTAGAAATTTGAAAAGATAACCTTGGAGTTGGACAATACAGTAATTGGGAAGAATGATGGGTTTCCAAAGGTCATGATTTATAAGCTAAGTCAATGAACTTCGGAAATTCAAGGAATTCCATGTTGCTTCAACTATTTTGCCTGTAACAATTCTGACTTAATTTTTTAACACTTATTTAAAACTTGTTATTTTTAACTCTGTATTTGCAAAAAATAACACTTTTACTTCATATAATGCAAGGAAAACATTTGAAAGTTTTTGTTCCTCCCAGCATACCTGCCAGTTAGGTATATAATACAATTCATGATAAAGAGGTTTTCAGTCAGGCTTATCCTGTTTTATGGTTTTTCCCCCAGAGATGACAAACGTCATTCACGCAATCACATAGGCCTACATTTTTTGATGAACTGAAGTATGGTTACTTCATAAGTGTTGGCAATCTTTTCTGATTCAACAAATATCTTTTGTGGCAGATTTATGAACATTGTAATTCATATTATATCTTAAATTTATGGAGCTATGTTGGATATAATGTAATTGTGTAAAACAAAGAGTATTCTCAAGTAGTTGCTGGTACTTTGGTTAGCAACCTTGATAGACCGTGATCCACTGAACCACTGAACATGTTCCATTGACCATGATCCACTGAACATGCATACCCAGTTATGGTTCAGTCTTACTAAACCCTATCCTGTTCCCCTGAAAAATTATCTCTTTGAATATATCTGCGTGGCCGTATGGGCCAGGGGGGCTGGGAGGGCAGCTGCCCCCAGTCATACCAAAGACTCTAAAATTGGATCCTACTGCCATTGTGTGTGATGCTCCGCATAAGCAATGGAGTAGGGAAAACAAGCCAGTGAGCCACAACTGGAAAAAAGGCCGTGGCCGGCTCGACTTGAACCAATTGGTTGGAAACTGGGCCGTTAAACCTCAACTAACTAACTAACTAACTGACTGAATCGGGCAGATATTTTGTCTTAGTCGGGCAGAAAATAGCCCTGGGGGTGAGGTCTGGAGTCAGGCAAAAATCACCGCCCTCCCTGAGAAAAACAGTCCCATATGGCCATGTATATTTGGCCTCTAAGTTAGACATGTGAGCAGTTTACAATGTGTAGTGATACACATCATGAACATTGAAATATCCGAATCAACTTAAAATTATTTTCTACAAAGGATCATGTTACTGACCAACTGCAATTAAGCTGTCATCATTAGCATTCTGACAGCATTCACATGATCATGGTTTTGTCAATTTGACAGCAAAAACAGTCAATATACATGAACTTTGTTTTCCTCTATCTCTACAGGCCAATTCCAGTGAATGTGATACTCTAAATATTCTGCAAATATATCAAACCACCAATGTTTCGGTGATCAAGGTTGTCAACCACGGAACTTTGTTTAACAGACTAGCACATTACAAGCTCCATTCTGCATAGGCAATGTTCAACCATTACTGAAAGATAAGTAGTTGGCCACCATCAAGGAGAGTTGAGAGTTGACTACATCCTCTTTTGTTCTTTTATTCACAAAATACATCTCACTCCATACTGTATGAGCCATACGTGATGGGACAAAACTGTTTGAAGTTAGGTGTAATTTCCCTGTAAAGCCCCAAGCTACTAGTCACTTATGTAAACTAGGAGTGTTTGCCTAACAGGCTGTGGGTATACCTCAGCAAACAGTCTTGTAGAATCTTGCAATGGGCTGTCATTTGTTTACTTTCCTATTAGTTCACTGTTTCCAATCTTCTGGTTATTGTGCTCACCTGAAAAGAGTGTAGCGTTCCTTTGGGGGTGAGGCAGAGTGTTTTTGAAGGTGAATATAAAGACATGGACCTTTTTGAAAAAGACCTTTGACTAATAAATGGGATTATCTTGGACAAGGTGTGAATTTATGGTTGATTGAGGCCTCAAAAGCGTGGTATTAAGTCCAACTGGTTAGCCAAGGCTGGGGAAACCTGACTGCAGCCTCTTTATGGAAGTGTGAGGCCAAGGATACATGCTACTTACCATACTGCAGGCTGGTGTTTGTTAATTTGGCAAACAAATATCCACCTTTAATTGACCTTTCCTTATAAGTCATAACAATTAGTTGTATGACCAATGGAGTGAGTCAGAGCCAAAAGCAATCACCATACAACTAACTGAAATTGATTTGTAGCTTTTTTACCCCTTTTTTTATTTTAGAAAACTGAAGTGAGTTTAAAACTTTCTTAACTGCAATAAAAATTCTGCTGCTCCATAATATCCAGCAAGTATCAAGTTTAATGACACAGTTTAAAGGCAGTAGGCAGTCGTGACCCCAAACAGAGTGAGTATGCCCTGTTACTCTAGTTCATGACTGGCCTATTTTGATCATGTGACAACATTTTTGTTAGTGAATTGTGAAATTCAAGGAGAATTTCTCCTTGCTTTCCATATTGTTTGTAATAGTTCTGTTTAAACATCTTCAGAGGTGCTTGTAGTGCAATAAGAGATTTGCCAGAGTTTGCTCATTTTTCAAAGAAAATTTTGGGGCGACTGCCTACTGCCTTTAAACATTTCTATCATGAAATGGAGACAAACATTTTAACCTGATGAATTAAGGCAGCAAATTATCCCCTCCACACAGGTTATTTTGATTTCAACTATAGGCCTGTAGGTATCAAGTCTGAACACAATGGAGTTTCACTGTTTGAGAGTATCCTTGAGTGACATATATGGTGCTTTAGAACCATAATCTTCGATCTAAAAACATTCCTGGAGGAATAACATACTCTATAAGGGTAACCGATAATATCCAAATCACCCCTTGGGCATACATGAATCAAGATTGTTGCTAAAGAATATACTTAGGAAAGAATGTAAGTAAGTAACCATATGTGTAAATACTTCTTAATATATTAACATCCATTAACGATCAACGAGCTGAGCAAAGAAACATACTGTCATGAACATTTGTAAACTGTGATCATAAATGAAATTGCGTGCTGCTTTACAAAGTCTGTACACTGGATTACTTTCAACTCAGTCAACTGAGAGGCTGAGGCCATTTGCTTGAAAATATTTTTTAATGCAAATATGTTGAAAGTTTGGAAACAAGGAATTGCACGGATAAGCCAGGTTTTCATACTTTTCAAAGTGAAAATTTGGGCGTAGTTAAACAATCAGATGACTTTATTTGAGGAGATTGAGTTCAGTGCAAAGTCTTGCTCAATATTTGTAATTTAAATGACACTGAACCTTTGTGCAGTATTACAGTCTAATCATGAATCACACGTACCTTGCCAGTGTCTCTTGCACTTTTTTCTATTTTTCTCTCCTCTTGCAATGAATGAACTTTATCGTACCTTTATTAGACTACAGTTTTATGATGATGCGTGATACTGTATATACAATAGTCTACATCAACACGTCTTAAAAGTCAACCATTGTTCCATCCAACAATGCAGACGAGATTTACAAAAGAGAAATAATATCATCTTGAGGTCATTGTACTTTTTTTAAGGTGAACCTGCCTCTTGAAAAACAAGCTCATCAAAGAATGATAACTCTCCACCTAAAATTATTGACTTAACTATGTTCCATATGAAATAATGAACAGAGGTGTGTCTTATCTTTGTGGTATCATGTAAAAAGGAAAACATACAGTAATTAGTCTTGGAGAGATAGCCGCGTCCAGTACTTTTGAGTTCAGACATGTAAGCTACGGCCAGTAGAATAATGACAACCATTGGTCTAAAAAGCATTCAGTAAACTGTAGAAACAACACAGGCTACTAAGTAGTTTGCAATGTATTTTGAAAAGAAATAATTAAAGAGGTAGGTAGATTGAAGGTTTACTAGATGAAAGATACACTCTATAAACTTTATTTTAACCCTAACCACAATCCTTACCCAAACCCTAAATCTATCTGAGGCTTATCCTTAGAGCAGGGTTGTCCAACCTACGGCCCACAGGCCACGGTCCGGCCCGCGGCAAGGTTGCGTCCGGCCTGTCAGAAATGATCCATAGTGCAAAATTTTTCAGTAAGCAGATTCATTGATGACAAATTTAGACTACGCCGTCCGCTAAGACATGCAATCAACCATTCAAAAAAAAAAAAGTATAGCATGCGGCCCCTTGTCCATCATAACCTTACATGTGGCCCACCACTGCAAAAGGTTGGACAACCCTGCCTTAGAGTAATCCTATAAAACCGTATTCTGCAATTTTAACTGGAATCCTAACCTAACTTCTTATTAAGTCAATGTAAACTTTCAGTCTAGCAGATCTTTGGTCTAGCAAACCGTTACCTACTGAACCTTCTGTCTAGTGGGTATCCCCCAATGAACGAATCCTTACAAGTTACAAACAGGCCGCTAATGCAAATTTGGCTGCATAAACAGCTTTTTCCTATGATTTGTTTCATGATGGCCGTGCTGTCTGCAACATTTACTGTCCATTAGAAAAGAAGTTCATTATGTATATAAGCAAATTGGTCTGTACTGTTTGCTAGAAGTGACCTTCAGCAAGAAATGGACAATGAAAGGATTGAAAGCAACTGATGATTAGACAATTTGAACAAAACAGCTCTATAAAGCAATTCTAAACAGCTGCCACATGGGTTCTGAAGCCAACTGTGCACAAATTGTTTGAACAAAGTACTAACAAGTCAAACAAAGGCTACTGTATTCATGAAACCTTTTTAGTCTCAAGTATTTGTCCTACAGTAGCATACTGTGTGGAAGAATATTTACTAGGTTGTGATCACCTACTCTACAACATGACTGTGCCGGGTCCTATTATGTCCACTAACCGCCATTATAGAGATACTGAATACTTCTACCAGGAGTAGAAGAGATTCGTGAGAAAAGTGGGAGGGATAAAGAAAGTAGGGTGAATCTGACTTGCTTCCTATGAAATATTTTTCCAGTCCTGCCTGCACCCCCCTCCCCCTTCCTCCCTCCCCCTTCCTCCCTCCACCTTCCTCCCCCCCCCCCTCCCCCAGCCAGGATTTCTGCCTATGCTTCCACCTACAGTAGTCTTGGTAGAAGACAGATCTGCAGAAAAATATTTTGATGCAATTAGTGCCAATTACATATCCACGAACAGTATTAAGAAAAACTAAGCACAGTATACCACACGTACCTGCTAACATTGTTTTGAATTGTACAACTTAAATACAATTTTTATCCAGTTTTCTTTCTAGAATAGGGCTTCCCGGGAAGGTATACCATATGGTGTGGGGGGGGGGGAGGGGGCATCAAATACGAGATGAGGTTGGAAGATGATGAAAGGAGGGGATCAGAAGACCATAAAGAGGGTTACGTATAATTTGAAAACTGTAAACAGAAAATTTACAGTTAAATGCAATCACATTTTCAATTGCTTTGTGCCCTGAAAAACTTAATTCATTAGTTTTATTTACATGCATGTGTATAAAGTTCATTTTGTCACTGCTTTAGTGATAACTGAATTAGCGACTTTGAATAGTTGTACCATTCATTCACTGCAAACATGCTTTCCTTCATATAAGCCCATGCAGGTCATTTACAACTTTCCTATAACGGATACAGCAATTATACTAACAAATTGTCCCAGGTACCTCATCAACTACAAAAACACATCTCTATATCCGTGAAAATCACCCATGCGACAAATCGGCCATGATCTGTGTCCTGTAAATTAAATTCCAAATTAATCCAGCCTGGCTTTACTCAATACTTGACAAAGAGAAGTCTAATTGTGAATTTTTTCTTTGCACCTGATCCCGTCACCTGACCTATTCTGACTTTTAATGGCATCGTGACAAATGCAAGGAGTGGGTATCACTTTCTATGCATCTTTTAAATATTCCATAACTATCATATTTTCAATCTGGTTTGAATTACAGGAGTATTCTCGTCTACTGTTACAACACTCCTTTTGTTATAGTAACATCTAGGTTTGTGTCAACCAAGGTATATGGTTTATGGCTACTGTACATGTAGGCTATATATATAGGATGTGGTTGCAATATGCTTGGATTTTATAACAGTTTTCAAAAATTTACTGGCAAAGATAGTACCCCCACTGCATTGAACCTATAACTGCAGCACTTTGGATCCAGCTAATAAGACACTCGTTTCTGAACTATTTGTCCTGAGACAGCTGCAGGCCCATAGCAAGATGAGGTACTGCAGGGGGAAAGAATTCGGGGGAGGGGGAGGGAGTAAAAATACTTTTTCTGGGACGGTGAAGTATGTAAAACAGTATTAAAGCATTGGTAACTTGAAATTTTCTGGGGGATCACTCCCTCCTGGCCCTCCTTGGCTATGGGCTTGTGTTTCACATGTTTAAAAGCCACTTAGTACATGCAGTACTGCGGAAGTATATATATGTATATCCACCACAGTGGTCCAATTGGAAAATATGAAAGAAGGCGAACTGTCTGCTCTTTCTCTCTATTTGGAACTGTTTTTGTGCAATGCATTTTTCAAGTTGTGATTGATGCTTTGCATTGTGGCTTTCTGTTGCATAACTCACTGATTGTAAGCAGGAACAGTAAAACCAGATGGAAATTTACCAGTGACAATTGTCTTCTTTGAAGGTTAATCCCATCCAGGTGTGGGAATCCCCTAATAATTTTCAGAGGGAACACTGGTCCATCATAATATTCGAAATTGGTCCATACTATTCCATGTAATTTGTATCCAAAGGAGTAATGGGATGGGACTGTTAAAGGTCAAAAGCAGTCGCCCCAAACTTATTTTGAAACAATAGCTAAATGTCACAAATTTCTTCTTATTTCTCTTCCAAGTATCTTTCATAATATTTTAGGACATAAATATTTCATATATTCAAGGTAAACCAAGCAGTTGCTCTTTGTAAATTTTACAGTTGAGTAAGAAAAATGTCACATGATTCTCACGAGCCATTCAGAAAATAGGATAGTCTACTATACAATTCTTTGTTGGGGTGACTGCATTCTCCCTTTAATCTGCAGAGTACAGATTGTAACTCATTTTTGGCTTCACAAACCAACTTGGGTGTGAATGCTTTCATATGAATACCTAAAAGGAGACTAGGCTGGAGTATATATGCAAGCAATATGGTACCTTTCAGAAACAAACTGCACTGTTCATTTTCAAGTGATTCTGAATAAATATTTACGTCAAGTGAGACTCCTACAATACTCACTCACTAATTACAGCTGAGTATAACGTGGATATTTGATTTTATTTTATTTGCTCCTTATCAGGTCATATTAAAGAGTGTTTTGACCTCCTCCAAAATCATCATGAACCAAGCAGTAGTACAGCACCTAGCAAATTAGTGCGGGCTGGTTTACCATGAGTGTGAGACTCTTCCAATTTGGAAAGGGGGAGGAGGAGCACCAGGTAATTCTGCCCAAGATTTTAATGCATATGTTTGCGCCATGCAAAAGCTTATATATTGCCAAAATAGGATATTTTATGCCTTAGAGGGAAGGGGACCTGCATGTCTGCCCCTCCTCCTCCACTTCCTACGCCTATATAACATAAATTAAATTTGCTACCCCTTAATTGTCTCCTACATCTATACATACTTTCACTTGATTCACCACAACAAAGTACAGTGGGATGCATGTGCTATGATGCTGCCTAACATTATTCTATAACGTACCATTCATTACCATCTCAATAACCCCCACTCTAAATTTATCCTGTTACAATGAAGTTTACCTTGTGTTAATATTGCAAGGGCTGTATGCCCATAGACTGTATGCCTTAACTGCATACAGTCTACAGTTCAGTTTAACTGTATACAATTACCGTGCACAAATTATGTTCTAAACAAAATACATGATACAAGAGGGGTTTATTACAGTTTACCAAAACTGACTTTTTATCACTTTAAAATTTCGCCCTACCATTTGATTGATTTCAGTGCTCATGACTATACAAAACCCTCTGTTGAAATCCATGGTATCGTTACTTCAACAAAGAATTTTTCCCTTTTTAAAACATCTTACGTATCTGTTTGACAGTATAAGAAACATCTGCGCGTGGGCCCTATGATTATTAGCCTCAATGAATGGTGGGAACTCTTCAAAGGCAGTATATCAATGTCTATCAAAGTACTTTTCACCAGTACAAAGGATGCCATGATAGAATTCTTTATGGGCACATAAGAAGGTTCTCAACGTCTGCATGTACAGTTACAAGCAGACAAAGAAGTGGACAATAAACTTCCTGACGTTCAGTCACAATTAACTTTATATTTATTTTTCTTTCATAAGAGCTGAAGAACAGTAACGAGTGACTGCAGTTGCATGAACAATGCAATACACAGCTGTGTTTGAACTGAGAAATAAAATAGATTTAAAGCCCACGCAATCCACTTAAAACCATTCAGACCTCCTGCTGATATTTTGGAATAGTTCCTTTCTTCACAGTTAAAAAAAAATTATTTAAGTGAAGAACTGAAGAAAAAATTGTGCAATAGCTTTTAATAGGCTGCTATCTCTAGTACAGGGGTGCAAATAGGCCTATATTTAGGCAAGTGATATTAATCCTTACACACATGGTGACAATGGTAATTAGCCCACAGTAAAATCATACATGGATTCATTGACATAAATTGCACTTATCAGGTCACCAATTATGATGCACTACAGCAAATCTGGTAAAAACTTCAATTGCACTGCACTTGTGAATGCATCACAGCAGATCGGGTAAAAGGTTATTAGTCTGCTCTCAAATGGGCAGTGAGTACAGTCCATTTATGTTTCTTGTTTTAAAATATGAGTTCACCATTAAAATTTGACCAATATCAACATACCAAAGTTATACACCTTCAATGTTTATCTCAAAACAAAGGTTTTTAATGTGCTCTGCGTTTCCACTGGTACTAAAACTCACCATTTCATAATTCAGGCTGATGTAAGATGGTACCTGATCTGCCGTGGTGCCGAACATACTGTATATGTGCCATAGTAACGTACAGTACTGTATGAGGCCTGTAGGCAGCCTGTGTAGGTGTTGAACCAAATTTATGCTAAAACTAGTCACTTATTCTAAATATATTGGGCTTGATTATCATCTACCAGTAAGAGAGCACTTCAATAGACGATTAGGTCTGAAAATATGCACTGCAGCACCAGGCGGCCAGGCCTGTAGTCAAGGGGGGCAAAACCCCCCTTGGAAAATTTTTTGCCCCCCCTAGAAGATAAAAAATTACTACTGCATTTTAGTATGTCTCGCCCCCTCTGGAAAATCCCCCCCCCCCCGGAAGCTTTTTCCCCCTTCAGCACCTTGTTGAAGTTGAGTTACAGTATCATGCAGAGTAATGTGACACAGCATTAAAAGAGGACAGATGCTACTAGCACCAATATTATCATATGGCAAGTAGTTTTTAAAGAATTTTAAAATGAACTTTCTACCCCAAAAAGCATACAAAATCAGTAACTGTTATTAGTACTCAGAAACAGTAAATTATTTGTACAATATACAAGGATTTTTCTCCTGGTAGCTGAATGCACTGCAGTGCTGTATTTCCAACACAAATGTGTTGCTTCACTTATTGAGAACAACACTGTTTTAAAGTGACCAATTCAAGGTAAAAGATCTTAAGGAATTTTTCAGATTTGAGGAGCTCTATGTACTTGATGACAAAACACTTGAATGGAAACAAGACCTTTGCAGTGTGAATTCACTGATAAAAAGATTAGTCCTTTTGTACCTGACACACTGAAGCATGAAAGGGTACACAGCTGGATTAAATTTATATACACTGTACAAAGCACTTCTTGTAAGTTAGCGAACAGGTAAGTCTTCCATGATCTCATTGATATACTGTACTTGCTCATTCTTGCATCCTATTGTATACCATACCACGATTGCACAGTCTAAAACCACCTACTTGTAATTGTGTACTCTCTAAATCCAAAAGAGTGAAATTAGGGACAGATGTATCATTAAGACTGAAAATATTCACTCTAAAAGAGTGAGGATGACTTTTTTTGGATTGAAATCTTTCAATCCAAATTTAGATCGGTCCCTATATAATTTCACTCTAAAAGAGTGACTTTTCACTCTAAAGGTTTAAGAGAGTAGGCCCATCCAAGCTGCCAGTCTCTTTTTTTTTTTTTCGAGAAGGGGGGGGGGTTGCGGAGACCATCACTATATGCCCCATTTTATTCCCACCATTTATCAAATGTCAGTACTCACAAAGGGTACAATTAGGACTTCATGATTGCAACCGTAAATTTATAGACCAATTTTTCTTCCTGAAATTATTTTGTTCTCCCAACAACTAAATGCATGAGGACTCCCCTTGGCAGTTAGCTCCAGGCAATTGGCCCAACCAATAATGTGGTATGACTGCCCCACTTATCATGATCTTCTTTGGAAACTGTATGTGATGAAAGCAGCGTACATCTTACGTTTCACTGATCATCTGCTGCAATCAAAGTGTACTCACTGATGTTTTCAAATCCAAAATGTATTTGGGGTGAATCGAAGTAAGTCTGAGCTTCCATACTGTAAACTCATGAATGCAAGGACAACATATACAGCCATATAAGCATTTGGACCATTTGAATTGGGGAGGGGGGAGGGCACAAGGTTTTCTGCCCATATTTCAGGGTCAATGCCAATTTTGCCCCAATATCTTCAGATTTTGACCAAATTTTGGGGTTGTCCAAAACTTGGAGGGGGGACAGTGCCTCCCCCTCCCACACCTATAAATGCAAACAGCTTGTAATTTCTCCTTCATCTTTCCAAAGGGTCAAATATATGTTTCAATAAGAGAGAGTACAGTTTTCCCAGCAACATCCTTAGTAGAATCACTGTATCATAATCATTATATTTTACATACACTTACAGTATGAATCCAGGGTGGAAGTTCTAAACATTATTACTATAATTTACATCACAAATGACACAAATTTCATCCACTACCCTGAAGAGTTCACATAAATGTCACAATTAACTGATCACAGATCAGTCTCCATGACAACTGTGTACACATGCAGCTTCTTATCACTTAATATACTGCATCTATTGTGTATCTAGGTGCCGCATTCTCCATGCCAGACACGATATAACTAATTAGTAATTAGGCCAAACCAGCTCAGTCACATACATACAACACACAGTAGGCTAGATCTATTAACGAAAGGGTGATGCAGATTTTGTCAATTCAATTTTACATGTGTCACATATGAAATCAATACTTACATAAATTTTAAAATGTTATTTTCTACAGTGTGCATATACACTGTGAATATTAACTATATTAATAACATTGCATCATCACAATTTCTTTAATAGTTTCATTAATTGTCAAATATACTTTTGTACTACAAAATTACTATTCCTGCGTATTACATATTACTGGCCTACATGTGTAATGTATACTGTGTAGTGTACAGTAGCTACATGAATGAAAGCAATGCAACCATTCCACCATTTTATTACAAAACTCTATTTCTAGGTCAGCAAGACCTACATGTAACTTAAATATCCACCTCTCCAGTCTCCATATCCCAACTGCTTTAATATTTAAACATGAAATTTACACTTTTTAATTTACAGCCAAAGGGAAACAGTATTGTGAAAACACTGCTGAGACATCATGGATGTGTCTCAATGGTCAATATACTTTCCTCATCTCTCCATGGAGTTCACAACTCAGCACAGTATACTGTATAATGTAGGCTATTTACTGGCCATTAATGGCCAGTTGCAGTTGGACTGACAGATATTTTACAAACAAGTTTCATTAAAGCTGAGACCAGTTACAACGTAAAATACATCACCATGGCAATATTATTCAAGAGATAATAAAATATTCATGCAAGATTTAAACATTTTGTTAAACTTTATTGAAAAATAACACCTGTAAGATATACACATAACAGCAATTTTTGCCACTCAAATTGGTTTGGGCAAATTTAAAAACAAGCTGCAGAGTTCTTCATTCAAGGAGAAAGAATCACACCTTTTATAATAAGTAGATGAGGTTACCATGACAACTATGGATTCAGTAACTAAGCACTCATGTAGAGTATACTTGACCTCATTTATGTTAATACTGAGTTCACATCTCAAAGAAATAGAATCAATATAGAAACAATGCATCTTTACTTTTAATGCCAGACTTATCAGTTAGGTATAATTATTACTTGGAATTTTCAATAAAATTTTTAAATTTATCTGGTAGGGTTTATTGTTTTGTTGTGCATCTTGTGTACTTTATATGTTGCTTATTCATGACTAAATATGTAGATCTCCAGAATAAAAGTGCATCCCCCAATATGTGGCAGTCCCCTAATACTTCATCACAGCTGAAGAATGCCATGAGCAATGTAACTTTCCTACAGCACATGCACTAAAAACCATCCTCCAAACAAGTGACCACAAGTGTAATGAACTAAAAGGTGCTTACAAGTGTACATTATATATGGTAAAAGTAGTTGACTGTTTATCCTGAAGATGAAGCCATACAAATTTAATTTTACATCTATCACAATTGACATTCTGTTTGCAGAGTCTCAGGACAATCATCCAATGGAAAAATGGAAGTGCAGTTATAGTGCTTTATTTATATCTAATATTTACCTATAGACATGCCAAATCACATAGCCAGAATTTGATGTGGGATAGGGAGGGGAAGGAAAGGGCAAGGCAGTCATACCATGATATTTTTCAAAGAAGCAACCTGTGACTTTTGAGCATTTTTCTTTTGCCCTTGGGTAATTAAACCGATCAAAGGAACTGAGAACTTCAAGCTGGCTATTCCCATGTAAGCAGCTCTATTACATTACCACTATCTGTCCTGGAAATGTGGTAAAATAATGATAGGATAAGCAAATTACCTATACTGACCTGTTGTTAAGGGAAGGGGGACACCTGCAACATTTATAGGCATGATGATTTTTCCTTGTTAAAGGCAGTTTTAATGCAGTTGCTCTAAAATGGTTTTAACACTTCAACTTTACATTACAATTTATTCATTTACCAAAGTACAGTATCTTTTTTTTTATGTAATGTAACTTTAATGTATGCCATAAGCAATCAAAGGGTTATTCTGCAAAAATCTAACTGTTCACTTACAACGTTTTGCCACATGACCCAATAAAAATCATTCACAAATTGAAATACCAGGGTAAAAATTGTACATTTTCCCCCCAAAACAACATTTTCCATCAAAGGGCTGTAAACAGTGGCAGACTTGTATCACAAATCAACATTGCTTCTAATAGCCACAACACAAACATATGACTCACCAACCAAAACGGGCAAACTTCTGCTGTAAATTTTCCCAAGATTTTCTCTGTCCACCTCATGTCGTATGAAACAAAGCCTTTTAAACACAGGTTAAAAATGTCAATCAACGATGCATCAAACACTTAATCAAAAAAAGGATGAAGACACAAATGTACTATTCTCTCTGTCATTGTAATGTAATTAGAGCAGAAAAAAATCCTCCTCTCCTCTGCCCCTACTGGACATGAAAATCGACGGCAATCCCTTAACTCCTTTTGTAGGTTAATTACAAAGCTGGAGTAAAGGACACCATTTTGAAATTATCCTATTTGTAACTGCTAAATGGAAACCAAAAGAGCAAATCCCAAAAGACATGTATGATAAAACCAACCCAATCTATCACAGATTAAGGGAAAGAATTAAGTTGAGAGAACACACAGGCACTTAGCTTCCATCACCACCCAACAAAATTAGATGAAGAAATAATTAAAAGGGCTAGGTTTATCAAAACTCAGTTTTAAAGTGGTATGGGATGAAGAAGCAGTACTTGTGGCAAATTTCTATACATGTCATTTATCAGAAAATAGTCTGATGGTGGCCAGGCTATGGTTCAGCATTAAGCTAGAATGCTACATATATGCATGCTATGTTGTAAAGGCTCTCAATAATACTATACTGTAGGCCTACAGATGGACCACTGACTCAGGTGTGCATCCTTATCAAGTTATCAGGATATTTTTCAATACAGGTATTAATCATAAAATTGTAAGGCTTAGCCTATATTTCTGGGGAAATATTAAAAACAACAGCACATAATTTCCTCTGTTCGACTCTTAAAGGTCACTTCATTTTGAAATGAGTTTTTGTTGCTAAAACATACTTTGATGGTTTTCAAGGATGCTCAAATAACACTGTAGTTTTAGCCAAAAGCAATGTTTTGCTCAAACAATGCTACAGCAATAAATTCACGTCCCTTCACTGTACACATTTATCAACGAAGATTACCCATGAAAGTTGAAAATGCAAACATTAGAAAAAATTTTGCAGTCAGAGCCACACCTTTAAGTCTATCAAGATCCAGCCATTGACGTTATATGTTCTACTGTAGCCTTTGAGACTTTTTAGCCTCCAGTTGTAATATATGCCTCCCTTGATAGGGAAGCTCTCCAAGCTATCAAAATCATACATGCATGTAATGTGCCATAATCACATTCAGGTATGTGCAAGCATGAATTAGCTAACTTCACCCAATGGCATTTACAATTCCAATATTTTGGGTTTGTACAATAAGCACAAAAGAACCAAAGACTACTTAAAAAGGACAGATAGACTGTCCCTGGTAAGGACTATTCTCTTTAAAATCCCTTGGTCCACTTGGAAGATTTTAAAGCTCTTGACAATTGTATTCTGTACAGTTACCAAGCAAGATTGAAGAGATTTTAAGCTCTTTGGTAAGCTACTTTACTGTCTGTGCTTTTATTATGGGTCATACTTGAAAAGGATTTTCTTAAATCCTTTACATATAACTGAATTCAAGCCAAACTGGGCACCCATGAGAATACTAAAAGTAAGAACTTACCACACTGGGAGGGATATTTTACACTCCATACAGATTGGGCAAGAATTAGGCAAGAGTACAGAACTAAGAGGGTACAGCAATGCAACCTTTGAAGAAACCAGTTTTCCAAGATATCTTAAGTTTGGTATCTGGTAGATGACAAAAATCAACATCTGAACTTTACATACTCTACAGACATACATTATGACAATTATGACCTCTGATCTCGGGTAAAACAATCCCACTGAGAAACCTTTCCAGGCCTCTGTTCATGATAGTAGCTACCTTACAAAGTTTTGGTTTATTGGATGCACAATGTACCTTTTGCTCATATACAGTTAGGCCTACTTGCAAGGTACCCAACACTGAAACAAGATTGTGCTTATGCACTTGTACAAGTGGTGGGCATGTAGTACTGTAAGTACAAAACAGCATACACTGTCATTGTACAGTAACAGCATAGCCTACAGTATCCTTTAGTTTAATGTGCACATGAATGTAAAAGGCAGTGGCATGCACAAGGGATGTTTGCAGGGGGGTCAAGTGACTGGACGTGCTCTCCCAGAGCCAGGGGCATGGACTACAAATTGTCTGCTCAATCATCCCCTGTGGGAACTCAGCAAACTCGTAATTAAGGCCTAGCTGGCGGCATCATTCTTGCAACAAAAGAACATGACCGCATCATACTGCTCAATTTCATTTTAGTGTTCTTGCCGTCACAAATTAACAATTTACCAGAGGGGGAGGGGCAAGAAAAGTACACAAGTTTCATTTTCCTTTTCTTCTCTTTCCATTTTTGCTTTTTTTTTTTGTATTCTTTTCTTTCCTATCTTTTGTTTATTTTTCTTTTTTGTCGGCCTTCCTTTTGCACCCCCAGGCCCATGTAGGGAGGGGCAGCTGCCCCTTCATTTCCCCTTCATTACCGTATGCCACTGGTAAAAAGAGAGATCTACAACATATTTCAGTATCTAATGATCTGAAAAAGGATTACAACTGATCTGTCGGCTTTTTTGTTTTTCTTCTTCTTTTAGTTCATAGCATAAACCTACAGTTCTGACACTTTGTTAAGTTAGTATGATAAAATGTAGCACACCAAGCCCTGTACAGCAAGTCAGCATCAGTATACATATACCTGGTGAGATTCATTGGTGGAAAAATATCAAGAATGTGGGAAGTTCCTATTGCAGGCCCAGGATTTGAGCAGTTGGAGAGAAATTTGGGTAGTATTATATATTAGGCCTACATGAAAAGATCTAAAAATTGTGGGAAATTTGACTTGTTTGCAGTGGAATAAACTCTATTTTCAGTCCTGGTGAGATTACCAATTTATCCTCACCCTTTAACCATGCATACAAGCATCAGTGTATCCCTCAACCTATCAACATCCAAACCTCCCTCCCATCATGTGTCATTCTTTCTGCCTATACCTCATGACTAACAGCAGTAAACTTTGGCCCAATTCCAAAATTGTTACAAACAATTTAAAATCCATCAACATTTCCCCCATACTTCTTAAAACCACCAAGCTCTAATTTCACAATCCTACCTCTTTGTTAATTGACAAGTTCAAAGTTCTAGAAAGAGCTAAGTCCACCTCTGAACCCTGTTAATAAAGATAAATTGTAAAGGTATCCCCCCATCATGTGATGTAACATCTGTTTGATATCTGATAATTTGTGAAAATCTCTCATAAATCCCCAGACGAAATATATCTCAAATTGAGTGACTGATACTCCACAAATCTCCACTTGTGTTGACAAACAAAACTTAGTCTAGGACCACAGCTAGCAGGCTAACAAAGTGATGCCTCTGGAAATCAATGTTAGTTGTGTTTACATGGAAACATAAACCCTTTACTCATAGGTCAGAGGTCAAGAGGAGGTGACAACATGATTTGTTCAAGACCTATAAAACATTTCTAGGAAAAAAAAACACAAATTTGTATGATATCGGCTGATTGTATGTTAATACATGGTACGTAGGTAGTATGGTAGACCCACATTGACAACCCTACATATTTCAGATCTTGCTCATGTTTAATATATATACAGTATGTGTGAAATACAAAACCAGAGAAATCTATATTCCATAACATTTAAGGTTTTGTTCAGGACTTTCTTTTGGGGTTAGCCAACCTTGGAGGGAGGTCCAAGGAGAGAAGAGATTTCCCCTTTGCAAAATTTTTCCCTTTTTTAGGGCCTGCTAACATGCAAAATGTTGATTTTTTTTTACGGCCAAGCATATTAGCTTTGAGCTCTTATGTCAATTCTAGGCAATTCAAATGAACCCTACATATCAGTAGGAAAATTTCAGGTGGGGGCCCTGGGGATTATATAGAAATTTAACTGGGGGTGTGAGGTAGTTACCCTGACTGGCCTATGGAATAAAACTTTCACATTTCTGTTGGAATGAAATGTGTTAAACCCATGCAACCAATTAGCTACCGAAAAAATGATCATTTGTGAAAAGATATAAGGAACACTTATAAAGTGGAAAACTGTACAGTTCTCACTCCTCACACTAAAATGTATTCCTCCGGCAAGACATACCCAGTCTCTTCCCAATCCATAATTAAAAGCTTATGGATATACCAATGTTTTGCACACTCTACTCCGTACTGTATTTGTGGAAACAGAAATAATTCCAGACTACATTCGGTCTGTACTTAACTATCTGCATTAAACGATACCTGTATAACACCTCAAGACTCATTTACTTGTTCCTTTGAAATAATTTCTAAGTTGTTTGTGTTTTCGTTAAGCACCTAGAGCAGCTACACTTCTGTTCCTGATTTGGGGCTACATAATTCCAATGTGCTGTTAATATTACACAAGAACAGTATACCCATATCTGCTGTCAATGCTCCTGATGAAATTGTTGACTTTGATCAGGAAGCTGTGAGACAGCTCCCTGCATGCTTTGATATTTTTCTCTGAAATTTTGAACCCCATGCAAAACAATTCCTTAAAACTGCCAACCTGGGGGCCTTACATGCCACATTAGATGCAGGCCAGTGCAGAAAAAATAACAAAAATGATACAAAGGGATGCAGAAAGATCAGAGGAATATTCTGCCTCTCCTCCAGGGCAGTGGATGAATGAGTCATCTTTGAAGGATGTTTGGTTCCAAGGTAGTACTTCCATGATTTGAAAGGGGGTTTCCTGTAAGCTACTATTTTGATCACAATGTACAGCTCTATTAATGGAAAGATACAATATACAACTGGCAATTGTGGTCGTCACAGGGAATGAGTAGTCTCACCCAAACTTTTTTTTTTAATCCCCTGTAGAGCTTAAATTTTGTAATACGTCCCTTTTTCAGCCATTCTTCATTGTGTAACAGAAAATGTGTGTTAACATATTTTCAAGGACTATTTCTCCATAAATTTACTGTTCTTTTGATTTAAAACACTGTTGTCCCATACACACATATTGATGCCTGTTAAAGGGAAGGAGCAGCCCCCCCCCCCCATCCCACCCCTCTAATTCATTTGGAAACATCAACCAAGTCTGACAATTAATTTCCGCTTATTTCCTTTACAATAATATATCCTTCATAATAATCCAAACAAAATATTTCATAAGTATACAGTAGTTATTCTGCATAAAAAGAACAATGTAGTGCAGAAACATTAATCGTCACTCACACGACAAAGTTTAATAAACAGAGCCATTCATGACTATGGATACCAGGGAACACCGTATAATGTTCACCAATACAAATTGGGGTGACTGCATTTTCCCTAAGAGGCTGTAGCCTATATTTAATTTCTGTAGGACGATTCTTGACTAAACACATTTATCCATTAGTCAATTTTGACGCATCAAACTAGAAAACTCATTAAAATGTCTTAATTCCCATTTGTGGGTGATTTTCTGCATTAATTAGAAGAATACAATAAAACCTTCTATAAACTTAATGGAACATATCTTCAGCATACATGTGCAATTGTTTGGATTAAAGCAGAACAATGCCCTGAATTCACTTAGACACAACAGCTAAATCTTGTATTCCTTAATCTTCCTTTTGTTTCCATTAGAAATATCTTCATCATGTTTCAAAACATTAGAAAAGGAAACCACAAAAAATTCTGCAGGAAGTTGCAGCCACACGATCATGGTCATATGATTTTTAAGGAGCCATTCATGAATTAAGATACTGGGATACACTAATTCAATTTTGCACTGACTTCATCATCCCTTTAAATTAGTAAATACTCTGATTACAGAAGATAGAGAAGAGGACAATACAAATTTGTTCTAGCTAGGCTTGCCAGCTGTTTCATTGACTGCCCACAGACAAAGACTCATTTATCACTTTTACAAGTTTGAAGAAGAAATCCCGCATGACTCACTTGTTTACCATTCTTACCACACAACCTTTAAACTTGTACCAGGCCTACACTACAGACACTTCAAAGAATCCTTGACTACAGTGGTCCATAAAACCTATTATGAACTTATACTTACTCCTTTATTCTGTTTTTTTTTTTCACATATAGTTTAATTGGAAAGACAATCCAGATTTCAGGCAGGTTACTGAGGTTTCAAACTTGTTGAAGATGTACAGTACAGGCTTCTTACAGTAGGTTTCATACTTTCAGCATGAACAATTATTCCCTGCATACGCACACAATATTCATGTCATCATCACGGACAAGTTTTTTCCTTTTCAAGTTTTAATATATACCAGACAGAGTGATAGAGTGCTCATCCATGTTTTTCAAACATTGTTTTCACAAGCATACAACATGCATGCTTTAGGCCTACAATTCTGACACACTCCTAGAGCATACTTTGATTTATATCAAACACTCTTATTAAATGGTTTCATGGAAGTACCCTCAGCCACATCACATGTGTGCGTGGGTCTTATTTGGTCCCCTCCCCGAATGCACAACTGTTATACCGTACATGCTTGTGAAAATTACAAAAGACAATTGTCCCTATTTAAGGAACTTTCTTAATGAGCACTGTATCCCACACAGTACATCCCATAAATAGAAATATTCCATTTACCTCTAAAAGTACATTATCTCAACCATACTGCATGTTACAAAGGGTGTATTAAAAACGAAGACCCGAAAACGAAGACCGAAGACCGAAGACCTTTGTCGGGTCTTCCATCTTCGGTCTTCGTTTTTAACACACCCACACAGCAAGGTTAAAAACGAAGACCCAAAAACGAAGACCCTGCCCGATTACGCCCGTATCCAGTCTGAAGCTTATAAGAGTGGTGTTGAATGTGGTGCTTACTACGAAATACGAAAAAATGAAAAGTCTAGGCTAGTACGAACATTAACAATAACTTACTGAAAGGAAAAATACTACGGCTAATGAAACCCGGCGGTTCTGCGTCCTTCGGGGGTAGGCTACTAGCCACAAATCGATCTCTCATGATGTAGGTACATATTATCATATGGGCTTGGTCATTCCTTATGATATTCCTTTCCGAATAAGAGGTCTTCGTTTTCTGGTCTTCGTTTTTAACACACCCACACAGCAAGGTTAAAAACGAAGACCCAAAAACGAAGACCCTGCCCGATTACGCCCGTATCCAGTCTGAAGCTTATAAGAGTGGTGTTGAATGTGGTGCTTACTACGAAATACGAAAAAATGAAAAGTCTAGGCTAGTACGAACATTAACAATAACTTACTGAAAGGAAAAATACTACGGCTAATGAAACCCGGCGGTTCTGCGTCCTTCGGGGGTAGGCTACTAGCCACAAATCGATCTCTCATAATTTAGGTACATATTATCATATGGGCTTGGTCATTCCTTATGATATTCCTTTCCGAATAAGAGGTCTTCGTTTTCTGGTCTTCGTTTTTAACACACCCACACAGCAAGGTTAAAAACGAAGACCCAAAAACGAAGACCCTGCCCGATTACGCCCGTATCCAGTCTGAAGCTTATAAGAGTGGTGTTGAATGTGGTGCTTACTACGAAATACGAAAAAATGAAAAGTCTAGGCTAGTACGAACATTAACAATAACTTACTGAAAGGAAAAATACTACGGCTAATGAAACCCGGCGGTTCTGCGTCCTTCGGGGGTAGGCTACTAGCCACAAATCGATCTCTCATGATGTAGGTACATATTATCATATGGGCTTGGTCATTCCTTATGATATTCCTTTCCGAATAAGAGGTCTTCGTTTTCTGGTCTTCGTTTTTAACACACCCACACAGCAAGGTTAAAAACGAAGACCCAAAAACGAAGACCCTGCCCGATTACGCCCGTATCCAGTCTGAAGCTTATAAGAGTGGTGTTGAATGTGGTGCTTACTACGAAATACGAAAAAATGAAAAGTCTAGGCTAGTACGAACATTAACAATAACTTACTGAAAAGAAAAATACTACGGCTAATGAAACCCGGCGGTTCTGCGTCCTTCGGGGGTAGGCTACTAGCCACAAATCGATCTCTCATAATTTAGGTACATATTATCATATGGGCTTGGTCATTCCTTATGATATTCCTTTCCGAATAAGAGGTCTTCGTTTTCTGGTCTTCGTTTTTAACACACCCACACAGCAAGGTTAAAAACGAAGACCCAAAAACGAAGACCCTGCCCGATTACGCCCGTATCCAGTCTGAAGCTTATAAGAGTGGTGTTGAATATGGTGCTTACTACGAAATACGAAAAAATGAAAAGTCTAGGCTAGTACGAACATTAACAATAACTTACTGAAAAGAAAAATACTACGGCTAATGAAACCCGGCGGTTCTGCGTCCTTCGGGGGTAGGCTACTAGCCACAAATCGATCTCTCATAATTTAGGTACATATTATCATATGGGCTTGGTCATTCCTTATGATATTCCTTTCCGAATAAGAGGTCTTCGTTTTCTGGTCTTCGTTTTTAACACACCCACACAGCGAGGTTAAAAACGAAGACCCAAAAACGAAGACCCAAAAACGAAGACCTTAAAGGTCTGTAGACATGTAAATGTGATGCTTGCCTATTTGGTGTGAAAATCATTAAAAATGATAAAAATAGCCGCTATTCCCATTAAAATCCATAAAATATTGACCATTTTACAAAACAATTACTGTTTTTTACCTACATCATGAATAAACATGAGCTGCTTAGGCAAATTTGTGACATACAGAGATGAGCCTGTCAACTGGGGATAATGTTATCCTTTGTTAGTTTAGCCTTCATTCCAAGGACAGCTGTAATTTTGGGATTCCCCAAGGGGTTAATTTTGGTAGTAGCTATTTAGTTCTTTAAAAGTATCCACATTAAACACCAAACTAGAAACTAGCTATAAAGTAATTCACAGATAATTTCTAAAGGAATATCAAAGGAATACAGACACTGTGCAACACTCTACATCACATTTTTGCATAGCTAATGAACAATTCCCACAAATGGTCAAACTTTGAAGAGAGATATCTTGAAAACGGTAAAAGTTATTCAAATAATTCCAACGGATTTTTTATCAGGGGATCTTAATCTGGCTTTGCTGAGTAGAAGAACTGAATTTATTGCATGTCCACAGACCTTTAATCACTTGTTACTTTTTTGGCTATATATATATATATATATATATATATATAATATATATATATATATATATATTATATATATATATATATATATTATATATATATATATATATATAAATGAATATATTTAATCTACTTAGAACATTAGCATTTTTTCCGACGTATTTGCAACTGTACACGAAGTTCGCAAGAAAAAGTATGAAATTATATTGGGTTTTGTTTGTTGTAAAGTTCAACTATTTGTGTGCATTACTTTTTATGGAAAGCCACTTGACGGAAAGTCATTTTTCTACGCGATTCGCGAACATCTGTGTGTATCTACCAATGACATAATTATGTATAAACATGGGAATAAACGTACAGGACTTGGAACTTACGGAATGGGGATACCCCATGCAGGCCTGCAACTTGCCCCCCTCTCTTTTCCACCAATGACGCCCAGCCTCTCCTTCTCCCGGTGACGGATGTGACGTCCTTCATGAATAAAGACCATCACTGGAATTGTCCCCAAGTTTATAATGCCTATTACACCACCACTTGCTATACAGTGCAGTTTTGTAGGCGCGCTACACATGTAGCTATATACAGTGAGGGTCATAACACTGTTCATCAACCGAACGAGTTCTGGGAAGCTAAAAAAGTCCGTTTTTCTGTACGCGGTGCTTCTATTACTGGTCCCTAACACCATTATTGTAAAAACTTGAGGCATCAATGTGCGAAAAGATACTTTTAAGATACATAGGCCTCTCTGTTATTTTATTTTCTCCATTTTGGCCTTGTTGTGACCAGGATTTGGTCTGATTTCTTTTTCCAAACAGGTAACATTAAACTGGTACTGTACTCTGTTCATCCACTTTATGCCACATGAGAAAGTCGAAGAATTAACTTCATTCTAATGTCGAAAACTTTAAAATAGGCCTCCTAGGGGTTTCACTGTAGCTGGGCGTGGCCAGTTGATCCTGCTATGGACGTTTAGTAGTTCGATATCGTAACCTCACACAGTGCTGCATTAAAGATATATATTTTCTTCAACAAACAGGCACTGCAGTTTTCTCTGCACACTTGTTGCGCGCACATGTAGATTTAATTGTACCTCTTTCAAGAACTATTGTTAGAAAATGTATTAAGTTTTAGCTCTGTTATTCCTAAACTCTACATAAGCTCGGTCTATTATTCTCCTTTTTCGCCACTCAGATCACCGAGCTGGCCTATGAAAAAGTGTGTGGTAACATTTTGGTTCTAATGAATCCTAAGTCGCTACCCATATGCTGTTGGCGACCGTTTGAAACCAGTCTTCAGACGATATTTCATCACTCGGCGCGGCTGCATATTCTGACGAAGTTCTATAAGTATATTGCCACCATCGCATAAATTTGATTTACATGTAGCCTAAATATACGTATTCATTATACGTATGATCATTGTTTGTCAGCTTTTCCTACCCCCTTGCCCAACACAAAACCCCGCCACCATTTAAGCCTATCTCTACTTCGTTCACCGACCGAGCTAACAACAATCCATCTTAATCCCCTTTCAACTCCCTATACCGCCAGAGTGAAGGCTCTGTTAATCATGATTCAGTGGATGTTTATCGTACAATCGACCGGAGGTGGAGGCAAATAGTAGCACCTCAGAAATGACGTTCAACACATCGACGAACACAACGAAGACCTTTTATTCGGAAAGGAATGTTAAACAGAATGACCCAGTCCATCCTAAAATATTTACCCTAATTATGAGAGATTGATTTGTGGCTAGTAGCCTACCTCTCGAATGTCTTAGAACCGCCAGGTTTCACTAACCGTACGTAGTACCGCAGTGGCGGATCCAGGATTTGGCAAAAGGGGGGGGGGGCCCAGGTCATCGTGGTTTGTATAAGTCCGATCTGGGGGAGAGGTCTAAGGAGAGGGGGTGTCACGGGGGGGGGCAGTGCCAGTGTATTTTGATAGTAGGAAAAGCATGTGAGGGGGTAATCACCGTCCTGGGGAGGGGTCTAAGGGGAGGGGGTGTCCCCCTCCCCTTTGAGAAATTTTTGTTAATTTAAGACTGCTCAGATGTAAAATGGTGATGTCTGGGTGTATTTTTTGAACTGATCATATATGGCTGGAAAGCATTCATAATTCAGTGATTTTAATTTTTGGTTAGGTGAAAGATGCTTTTCTGGGGAGGGGTCTGAAGGGAGGGGTGTCCCCCTCCCTTTTGAGAAATTTTTGTTAATTTAAGGTTGCTCAGATGCAAAATGGTGATGTCTGTGGTGTATTTTTTGAACTGATCATATATGGCTGGAAATGTTCATAATTTGGTGAATTTTAAGTTTTACCCTAAATTCATTAAAATAAATTACAAGGCTTCAATAAGACACTACAGGGTAACATTGCAGCAAGTTATAATTAAAAGCCTGATGTTGTCGAAAATATTCCTCTAAATATTAAAGAATTCTGAAATTCCCTTGAAAGTAGAAGCAGCGCTCCCAATGCTGTGGGCCTGGCTGGTAACAGACTGAAGTTAGCAATCCATTAATACAGCGCTCATGAGTAACTCCTTGCAATGCCCAGAGAAAGTTACTGAGGCCAATATAAGCCAAAATGTTATCAGTTGAAAGTCAGTAGAAGAGTTATTAGCATAACACTTAGTTTGAGTTTCACTCTGACACATCTCATAGGCCTATTTCATTAGAATAGGGCCTTGTCCTTTGTTTTATGAAGTTGAAAAAAACTTTCAAAATTTTTTGGAAGGGGGGGGGCGGGCCCCCCGGCCCCCCCCCCTAAATCCGCCCCTGTACCGTACGCTTGTCTAGTACTTTTCTTTGCAGTAAGTTATTGTTATTCGTTCTAGTCTAGGTTTTTTTCTTTATTCTGCTTCTGCTTCTGCATCATACTGTGCAAACATCTCCAAAAGTCGGTTATCACGCACAGGTCAGTGTGGAAGGGGAGTTGCCTAGATTTTAAAGTGCGCCTTAGACACCAGATTTTGAAGATTAACGTTGGTTAGGCTAGATTTGAAAGAGCAAACATCAGGTGCTGCAAGGGTGTGTTAAAAACGAAGACCCGAATCGAAGACCTTTTGTTCGGAAAGGAATATTATATAGAATGACCAAGCCCATCCGATAATATGTACCTAAATTATGAGAGATCGATTTGTCGCTACTAGCCTACCCCCCGAAGGTCGCAGAACCGCCGGGTTTTTTAACCGTACGTACTACTGTACGCTTGTCTAGTAACTTATTGTTGTTCGTACTAGTGTATATCTTTCCTTCATTCGTAGTAGGCTGGGCGCCATATTCAGCAACACTGTTATAACCTTCAGACTGGGTAGTGGGGTAATCGGCAGGGTCTTCGTTTTTGGGTCTTCGTTTTTAACCTCGCTGTGTGGGTGTGTTAAAAACGAAGACCCGAAAACGAAGACCTCTTATTCGGAAAGGAATATTATACAGAGTGACCCAGTCCATATGATAATATGTACCTAAATTATGAGAGATCGATTTGTGGCTAGTAGCCTACCCCCGAAGGACGCAGAACCGCCGGGTTTCATTAGCCGTAGTATTTTTCATTTCAGTAAGTTATTGTTAATGTTCGTACTAGCCTAGACTTTTCATTTTTTCGTATTTCGTAGTAAGCACCACATTCAACACCACTCTTATAAGCTTCAGACTGGATACGGGCGTAATCGGGCAGGGTCTTCGTTTTTGGGTCTTCGTTTTTAACCTCGCTGTGTGGGTGTGTTAAAAACGAAGACCAGAAAACGAAGACCTCTTATTCGGAAAGGAATATCATAAGGAATGACCAAGCCCATATGATAATATGTACCTAAATTATGAGAGATCGATTTGTGGCTAGTAGCCTACCCCCGAAGGACGCAGAACCGCCGGGTTTCATTAGCCGTAGTATTTTTCTTTTCAGTAAGTTATTGTTAATGTTCGTACTAGCCTAGACTTTTCATTTTTTTCGTATTTCGTAGTAAGCACCACATTCAACACCACTCTTATAAGCTTCAGACTGGATACGGGCGTAATCGGGCAGGGTCTTCGTTTTTGGGTCTTCGTTTTTAACCTCGCTGTGTGGGTGTGTTAAAAACGAAGACCAGAAAACGAAGACCTCTTATTCGGAAAGGAATATCATAAGGAATGACCAAGCCCATATGATAATATGTACCTAAATTATGAGAGATCGATTTGTGGCTAGTAGCCTACCCCCGAAGGACGCAGAACCGCCGGGTTTCATTAGCCGTAGTATTTTTCTTTTCAGTAAGTTATTGTTAATGTTCGTACTAGCCTAGACTTTTCATTTTTTCGTATTTCGTAGTAAGCACCACATTCAACACCACTCTTATAAGCTTCAGACTGGATACGGGCGTAATCGGGCAGGGTCTTCGTTTTTGGGTCTTCGTTTTTAACCTTGCTGTGTGGGTGTGTTAAAAACGAAGACCGAAGATGGAAGACCCGACAAAGGTCTTCGGTCTTCGGTCTTCGTTTTCGGGTCTTCGTTTTTAATACACCCATGTTACAAAGCAATTTATAACGCCAACAGAATCCAGGCTAGTGGAGCAATAAGTACTGGACAGCGGTGACTAAATCTGTGGCGTATATCCTGGTTGACTAATTTTGGTTAACCGAGTCCCCATGGCCACAATTTTTGACCTAGTTATAGGAACAATACATGGATAGACCTATGTATCATCTTTTTTAAATATTGAATCATTATAATGGTACCAAACTACCCTAGTTAATGATTCTTTAATCTAAACCACATATAAAGCCAGCAGGGTTTTGTGTACCCCCACAAAGGTATTAAAGTGGCCCTGGATCTTGGCTTAATATACAGTAATACTAAATGTGGGGAGAAAGAAATCAGTCCTGTGATCTGGAAAGCTCAATCATCCTCACAGGGAAATTTTGGTATTTAGGCCTATATGAAAGGTCTGTCCGGCAAATGCATGGGGCCAAGGGAGGAAAGTTTCGCTGTTTATAATGAAAACCTTGAGAAGTATGGCAAATTTTTCTACTCAGTACTGTATGTTTCCTGGGAAATGAACTTTCTTTTCTACTTCCATGACACTTCATCTCCAATCTGTAAACACAAAACAACTGACAGAGCTCTATTAAATAACTTCCGCAGTACTGTACCTTTATCTAACCATATACCGTTACAGCAATACAGCATTCACATGCTACAGCTTAATACAGGCCTACAAACAGTTTTCTAGTACTACTTGGCTGAAACTGCTGCCAAAATGCAACTTCCTCTAAGTTCTCTTACCACATTACCATTGCAGGCCACTGAGGCGACTGCTGTGAAGACCTCAACAGGCCAGCTGTGGATCTATTATTCCAGTCATGGGACCCAGTGGAGGCTTTATAGAAAACATGTGGGCATATCTGGAGGGTTCATAGCGAGGCTTGAGCACATCCTACTGTGCTGCAGGCAAGGCCTTCACTATACACCAAAGAAAACACAGGAACATTGTGAAGCTATGTAGTTCTGAACCAAGTATTATGACAGAAGTACTGTACATATGCATGGATTTTATCCCTTTTTTAGGAAACGCTACCCCCCCCCCCCACCCGTAATTTAGGTCATGCAAACAGCTGTAATAGGCATAACGGGGCAGACAAGTTAAATCTTTCCATGAATTAAACAAATCTGAAATGGGTTATAAGCCTATAGCACAACCTTAAAGACAGACTGTCATCACCCCAAAGTATATTTTTAGTATATGTATATCAAAATTCTCAGTTGGTGACTGCTGTTTGATTGACATCAAAGTTTGAAAATTTGAAAGATGCAGAGTAGATCACATTTCATACAAGGCAGAGAGAGTACTTTTATTACATTTTATAGCCTTGTGTGCTCACCAGGACATGGCCTTAAGCAATAAAACAGGTTTATTCTTGCACAAGGAAGAGCCTCATACAGTTATGGGAGGAGCTAGAAGATGCATAGTTGGGAGAATTGGAACTGTCTGGGATCATGAAAATTCCCCTTTAAAGGTTGTGTGACATGCCACCAAAAAGAGCTGTTTCACTTGTCATTTAAAGAATTAAATCCTCCAGTCAAAGATCTGTTGGAATTATTTCAATATCTTTTACAGTTCTCAAAATGTACATCTTCAAAATTTGATGGATTCTGAAGAAACTAATTGCCTGTGCAAAAAGAATGATGTGGAGTGTTGCACAGTGTGAAGATTTCTTTTGTTAACCCTATATAAATTCTCTCTTAATTACAGTACTGATCATACAGATTACAGTTTGGTGAGTGATATCAATATTTTTCAAGGAAAAAAATTAACTTTTATTGTAAACCCCTCAGAGAATACAATGCTACCAGTGTCCTTGAAATTAAGGTTGAAAAAACAAAGGCTAACATGTGCCATATATGGTATGTCCCTCTTTCGATGTCACTATTTGCATATTTAGCTCATGTTTATTCATAATAGAAGTGTGAAATAGAAATTTACCTGTAAAATGGTCAATATTTGATGGATTTTAATGGGAATTGTGGCTGTTTTCTGAATTTTTAATGTTTTTACATCAAATATCCAACTATACTATTTTCATGTCACACAACCTTTAAATGCTCTGTACCATTGATTGTACCAACTACTCTAAAAGCAACCATCAATTGGAACCTCATCTATGCCTGCCCTTTACAATTTCTGCAGTCTTGACAATAATCCAAACTCCATCAAATTAGAACCCGCCATTTCCAGTAACCAGTTTTTGTGGCAGTTTCCCACATAATGCAACCCCCCTAGTTAAATCAATGACAACAACAATTAAACAGTCGCAGTGCTACAAGTACAATTAATGGAAAAAAATAACAGCCTCAATTTTCTTTAGAAGCAATGTTACAGGGTACCTGATTTTACTTTCTGACACAAGCAACTTATGAAGTGCAGTACCTATCAGTGACTTCATACAGACAGGTATATCGACTCTAAAGATCCAATAATTTCACAGTTCTTCTGTCCACATGGGGGGTGCCATTTTACTTTTGTGTTACTGTCAGCTGACTTCACAACACTTTGTCATTGGCTATATACCAAAATCATGTCCCAGTTGAAACAATAATAGCCGCACACTGCCACGAACCAACTCAAATAAGACACAACTCCCTCCAACTCCGCGACAAATATGTTTTCATATGCCCCATTTAGTCACAACAAGGACCAACTGTCGGATCACAGTTGTGTCGGGAACAAAATCTGATGCAGTCACTGCACGACCCAACTATGACCCGGCAGAGTAGACTGCGACACGACACGTTATTTTCAGTCGTGTCGCAATTGGACCAGTGCAGACTTGTGCGATGGCCTTTATAATTGCTGAATTTTTTCAAGTGTACACGCAGTGGTCATTCTGTAAGCCTGTAGCTACAGGCTCATAACATGTAAACCAGGGGTGCCGGCCTTTTTTGCACCAAGATACACTTTTCAAGTAGCCAAACTCCTGAGATCACAAAGCATAACACTGTCATACAGTTACACATAAAAAACTACTTTTTTCATTTTTTCCTACACCCCTTGCGGTCGACTTGGGATTTAGTCCGCAGTCTACTAGTAGACTGCAATCCACTAGTTGGACACTCCTGATGTACACATTTCAATAAACTCTCTTTTGTTCTGAAAATTACAGTGCTGGCAATAAACAGATACCACAACCTTCATATTTCTTGCAACGACCTTGGTGCCCTACAGAATCTCATACTTTTCAAGCCCATTGGCCTTCATGCTCTTCATAAAAAAAAATGCAACCAAAAAAACACAAAATCTTCTGTTTGGCCTTGGTGCCCTTTAATAAGATGCATCTAGATGTGCCCGCTAAAAGCTGGTATGAAAATGGTCTTGCCCTCGTAATGTCTAATTTCCAACCCTAAAATTACTATAATGAAGGAGTACATCTCCACTGCACAAAAATTTAAGACCAGATACCTTTTCAATGACAGTATACATGCTCCAATTTCATAACAGACTGCAAAATTACCTTTTTTATTCCCTTACCTGTCCTATCTATCTATACCCCAATATTTACACCATCCCCACAAAATAACAAGCCAAGTTCCTGTTGTGGTAAACCCAACAGTACTGCTATCAATTTTGTTGTAAACACCAAGCAGACCTGAAACTGTTTCAGTCATAAAATTTCAATCTGCATCAGCCTCTATCTTATCCAGGGTTTAAATCATTAAGCCCAGCCCATGGATGCGGTCAGCAGCGATTTCAAACATTTCAAGGGTCCTTCAACCTGCTTGACTACACTCACTGTCAGGGTATATATTATTAGTCCTCAACAGAAAATCTACTGTAGGTTCACAACACACCAAAACAATTAATAGGCTACTAGTGATTAAAGTGGTGATCACACAAGATACTTGTGAATACTGCATGTCATGCTACATTTCCACAGTTATACAATAAGAAAGCGCCCTTACTGATGGCCGTGGTGCGCCCCTCAGTCATTGTCCTATGAAATAACATACACCGACAGTCAATTTGCTCATTTCAAGCTTATTTCAATCCCTGCATCACGTATCTATACTGCCTGTCCTGTAAGTACATCAAACTGTGAATTTTTTAAGGCCTGAAAGAACATCCTGACATATTTAAAATTGCCCCCATCTCCTTCAAGGATTTTTACTGTCACCTTTGGGGATGCAGTTTTGAGCCATCTGGGCAAAATCCATGCACACCAAAACTGTCTGTCCATGAATAAGTTCTTACATAGAGGGAGACAATTCAGCAATAGCTCCTCTACTCAGCATCACAGAGCCTGAGTAGTACCATGGAGCTATAGTATAAAATACCATGGGTATTAACTTCATGGTAGTACCCAGCATGGACCTACATACCCTTGGGAATGTTATTAGCTCCATGGTACTGTAGTTCCCTCATGTTCTCAGTCAACAGATAAAATATACAGTAAACTTCTACACCATCAATTTAACAGTCTACATCTTCTTCAAAAGAGGGTTGCTCTATCCTCCCAAGGTTTATAGCATGATTAAACTCTCCCCCTGAAGCTATAAATCATTACTAACCATCAATGTTTTATTTCAATCTTCAGCTGATCTACAATAAAACAATATCTGATAGCGTTCTAATATGTTTACAAAGCAATCTCTTATTCTAAAGATCTGCAAGGAAACCTATAAACAATATGACAAGATTGAAGAGAGTCCGATCTGATGGCGAACACCAATAACACCTGGGTGGTGTCAAGTCATAAAAGTCATTCCACCGAACTCAAAATGTAGCAGAAAAAGAGAGAGTTTATATGTACAGTACTTCACCTTGAAGAAATTTCCTTTGTTTTTCAGTGGTGACGATTGATGTTTTATAGCAGAGATCAACAAATTCAAATTTACAGTAACATCTCTGGTATGGATACCTCCACACAGGGTTTCAAGATTCTGGCCTGAATGTTCAGTATGCTATATGCATAATATAGGTATTGGCCAAATGGCCCACCAAAATTGTCATTTATTTAACTAATTAGTCCTTCCAGCAGTGGCAGCACTGAATGTTCAGTATGCTATATGCATAATATAGGTATTGGCCAAATGGCCCACCAAAATTGTCATTTATTTAACTAATTAGTCCTTCCAGCAGTGGCAGCACTGTGGGCTAGGAGGCTTGGTGGGTGTGAGTCTCCCACAATTTTCTTGCCCTTTAACCCCCAATAAAATTTCACGAGTGAGCAATATAAATGGTGGAACCCCCCTCCTCCTCCGGCCATATGAAGGACTCTGGCTATGCTATTGCCTTGCAAATGTTATTTGTCAGACATCTTGTCTTGAGGGAAGAAGCTTGAAGGTTCATGGCTTATTTGTAATTATCAAAGTATCTTTTATCCTTATAAAAAATGTTTAATGAATATGGAACTCATTATTTCCCTGGACTTACTGCGATAAAGAAACTACCACTTTCTAAAGCAGCGCTTCTCAACTGCCCACTAGTGGGCCGCGAAGCTCTCCCAGGTGGGCTGCGAGATCCGCCATAAAAATAAAAAAATAACGACAAAAGAATAAACTTCTTGTAAGGTGGCTTCAGAAAAATTCTGAGACTCAAAGTGGTCTTCGAATTAAAAAAGGTTGAGAAGCACTGTTCTAAAGAATTCACCATCCCTTGGCCCCAAGTAACTTTAAATACTTCCCGTCATTACGAAGCAGGACTACTTCCATGCTTAGACCTATTTCTGGCAAGCCTTGGCAAGGTGCAATTGTTTACTCAGCACATGCACAATTGTGCTGTTGAAACATAATTTGAAAGACATTTTAATAGCCTCCCAAATGAATGATTTCACAGTTTGCTTTATTCAAGATAGTCATGAAGTAAAAACAAAGGATGGAGTGAAATTATGGTCCTGAGTTCTTCTTACAGCATTAGACAGCTAGGTTTTGTTTGCCACTGGCAGCTTTCCAGTTTCCAATCACACTCTAAATGTCTTTCACTTGTAGCAACATTCTGTTCTTATTTTAACAGATCTCTTTAATAAAAGAAAAGCTTCAAGGCAAACTAATAAAAGAAAAGCATCAAGGAAAACATCCGCGTCTGTCAAGAAACCGCTTAATGGTTCATTTTTGTTGTTGTTACATTTAATTACCTGTCATCTGTTCAAAAGTATGTGCACTATTAACAAGAAAAGAAAACATGAACGCCACACAGCTGACTACTTGTTGCTAATATATCTTGTCAAATACTGACACTTAACGTTGATTGATCAACACATTAGTTGGCTCATGGTAACAGATGTTTGGTATCAACTATTTTCAAAGGCAACATCATTTGGTAAAAGAACATTTCATTACATCCACTGTCATTCACTTTGCTAAAACTTCGGTCTACTTTTTACCAAGTACTTAACATAATCAGCGTAACTATTTTGTCATATCTAATTGTGGCAAAGAGCCTTCTGAAATTGCTGTGACAAGTTTGGGGCTGAAGATGTGCCCCACCATGGTTGGGGCTAATCATGTACCCAAATCTAGTTGGTGATGGTATGCACCACAATGGCTGGGGGCTGATGTTTGAATGCCATAAGTCAATATTTTGCATTTGTACATGTATCCTGGTCTCAACAAATACACAAGCAGGATTTATATTTTAAGTTCAAATGTATGTTTTCTTTTAAAAATGAAGGACAAAGTGTTGTTCTCAAAATAACTCCTTTGGAAGAGTTTTACAACACAGAACAAAACTTCTTTAAGAAAAAAGGCAGTCAACAAAATTTTGAGAATCACATTCTTTCTATTTTGACCATCAACTTGAAAAAAATCATCCCTGAGTAAATAATGAACTAGCCTACTAGATGCAAACTGGCAAGATACTCTAGCTGAATAACAGGACATAAACATTCATGAAATACACTTAAATTGCAAAGCACTTTTCCTTGGTTTTAGGGTAGCCTATTTCCATGAGACAGTATTGTTCAAATTTCTTAAGTTGAGACACAAAGAAACAAGAAAGTCAGTGAAACTTGAAGTTATAAAGGGATCATGGTCACTATACCCATCCAGCAGACCAGTACCATCCAATTCTAGAAATTTATGAAGTTTTCAGACATCCTGCTATTAACACAAATAACAGTTACTTAGCGAGTAGTTCTCAAAATGCTATTGTGTTATATGACTTAATTTTTAAAAATTGTCTTTATTTTAGAGAGTTATTTTGCAAATGACACATCATTTGCCACAAAAATGTGAAATTGAAGATTAAACCCCCTATTATGGAATAGCCCAACCGGACAGATAGTGGCCATGATCTGTATAAAGCACTTTTATAGTTTTATTCTCCCCACTAGGCTTGGGAGACAACCTGACTCTTCTTCATGACTCCTGTCCAGGAGTTAAGTAACAATTCCACTTTTTTCATGGAATCATGATGACTCCTGGGGACTTTTTCAATACTGCACATCCAAATTTATATGCACAGTCATATTTTGGAGTTCCCATTGTGTTATCTTCCAGGGTTTTTTAAATGTGGTTTTTAAACACACCTGATTCATTTGACTATTTACTTTATTCAATTATAAGGTTTAAGGCCACTACCCTCTACAGTTCTACCTGTCTGTGACTGCTGAAATGTATGTTCTTGTGCCAGTAATAACATCATTGTATGATTCATGACTCCATTTTGAGTTGCTACTAATAGGGCTTAATGATTCAAAGTAAGTAGGTAACAACTTTTTGAGAACGACTTTCTTTCTAATCTGACAAAAAAAATAGTAAAAAGTAAGTTATTCCTTAAAATGTAATGAACTTGGCTCTTAAATGCGAACCCGCAAGATCTGGGACAAGATCCAAATCCCCTTCCCTGTAAGTCTACTCAATTGAAATATAGGCCTATAAGCCTGTAGGCTTTTCCTCTACATACAGCAGGTATAGATCCAGACATGCGACTAATTAAGAAGTGAACATCACCCTATTGTTAAAACAGGGATTGGTCATGGGTCCCACCTGGGGGTTCGACTAAGGATAAGGTTAAATGTCAGTTTAGGGGTTAGGTTTGGGTTAAGTGGCTTCATAAATTTATAAGCAATCTCTGATTCGCAAGAAACAAGGATATCATACGAATGAGTAGCCTACTTTTTTATTGTATTTTGGGGTTTAGGGATGATGTTCTCTCCCTAGGCCTGGCCTAGCCTCATGTTGGATCCAGATAGCCTATAAGAGAAGGGGGAATTTAACCGTCTGCAGTGCTGATTATATACCTTTTCATGGGCTTGGAAATGTAAAATTCTGGTAACAAAATTCATAGCTTTGCTGAAAATGGGGAGGGGGCGTAGGCCTTTTTCTCATAGGCCTAGCCTATGCCTGGATTCGGTCCTGTACAACCGACGCTTTGGCCTAAAGCTAGCCGTACACTACACGACTTAGCACACCGCAACCCAACTCGATCGTCGGGTCGCCAACAGTCGTGAGGCGTGCAAGAGTTTAAGACTGCGATTGGCAGTTTTAAGATCAGTTTTAAGTCGCGCCGACTTCAGTCGGGAAGAACCAACATGTTCGTTCTTCCCGACTGCGGTCGGCGCGACTTAAAACTGGTCCTAAAACTTCCAGTCGCAGTCGTAAACCCATGCATACTATACGACTGTTGGAGATCCGACGATCGAGTTGAGTTGCGGTGTGCAAAGTCGTGTAGTGTACGGCTGGCTTAGAGTAGCTAGGCCTATAGCCTAGACAGATAGGCCTAGGCCTAGGCTATTGTAACTTTTTATCCCCCACATGCAACCGTAGTTGTGGCTAGCCTAGGCCTAGATCGTTTATTTTGTGAGGAATTAATCATAACCGAAGATGATTAACTGTAAATCAACTTCGTGCTCTGACATAAATTCTGGAAGAAACTTAACTTGAGCATGGATCCATATGCATATGCGGTATGAAAGTAAATGACGGCATGCATTTCCAAGGTTAACCACCGAACATGACCATAAATTACTTTCCCTTTATCACTATTACAATCACACGTCTGCGGTAAAAATGTTTTCACTCACCTTCCTTGACCTGGGCTAGCGCACATGTCATCGATTCCGAGAACAGAAGCCCGAAGAAAATCCACAAACAGCGGAAATATACGTGGAAATATTTTCTTCCTTTGGTCATGACATTGCATGTATTTTACCTTCCAGAGGAGTCAACTTTAATACAATTCTCCAACTACGAAACGATAAACTCAACTAAAACTCGCTTACTATGGGTATATCATGAATCAACCTGTTTGCTCTCGCAGTACAGTTGCGGTAGAAGCACGTTCTGCTCATACGACTTGCCAGGCTAGATACTGTTTGTTGTTACGTTTAGTGTACGCACGACAGTAATCATCTAGGGCAGCCATCGTAGTATTTAGTAGCGTGCACAACAACAAAGGCGGTACTTATAACAATTGACCAATCAAAAGGGCGGTGCGTGTAAGTTGCTATTCAAACAACCAATAGGCTATCGATTTTTCATCCATTGACGAAAGACATTCAATGTCCATCAAACAGTATGTCAATACAATAACCTTTAGCGGCGAGCTGGACTTCGAGATGGTTTTGTTCAAATATTAAAAGAAACCGTTAGTAAACTATACAAAACAGATAGTTGTTGAATCAAAACACAGAAAAGGAAACATTCTCTTCTTTCACGGTTTCACCCACAAAGCGACATTCACTTGCCCTCACCATGTGTACATGGTAAGGGTAAGGGTTGTAAATGCATTAGACCAGGGAGCTGGAAGACAGTCTTCCAGCTCCCTGATTATTAAAACCGAGATACTTCTTAATAAATGTAATATAGTCTTAGAGGTTTGGAGGAAGAATGTTTGGCCATAAAATGTGAAGCCCATTGAGTGGAAAGGCTACCATGCTGTCAGCCCCTTCATCCTCCTAAACCTACAACCAATGTCAATCCCACAGTTTTTTCCATGTAACAGGAAACCAAAAATCTTACTTTCCAAAGGGGGGGGGGGGGACTTGATGTCTGAAAGTGCAAGTGGAGCACCTGAAATCGAGTCCCAACCTTCATAACTGTTCCCGAAGACCTTGAATCCAGAGGTCCTTCCCCAACTGCAGTAGGTATCAAGACATGGGCGTCAATCCTGGAGGGGGGGACGGGGGACAAGTCCCCCCACATTTCGATGGGTGGGGGACACAATATCAAATGCCCCCCCCCCCCCACATTTGCGTAAAAGAGTAGTGTCGTGGCTCTATTTGACTGGCTTTTTGAGTGGCATGTAGGTTTGTTGGGCAATTATTAAGTGTCTCGATGCAGATTCTGAATGTAGATTTCGTCAGGGAAATCTTATTTAATGACAAAATTTCGGCGCGTTTGGCGCGCATGCGTCACGGTTTGCACTCCTCCTCATGGCCATTAAAAAGGTAATTATACATGGAACTATTCTGATCACAACACTTTCCGAAAATACTTATACATCTCCAAACATCTGTAGGGGACTCGCATCAATATGGGATCATTCAATCAGTGGCGTACGCAGGGGAGGGCCAAATGGCCATGCCCACCCTCACTGATTCCGATTTTTTTTAAGTTCCTAAAAATACGTAAATTTTTTAACACAAATTTACTTCAAAAGGTAGCATATTTGGCACCAGATTGCATGTAAGGACACCTAATTTTTCAAAAAATTTCAAAGGGGATGGGGACACCCCATTGGTCCATGCTCCACCCCCCCCCCCTCACTGATGCCTATTTTTTTAGTTCCTAAGAATACGTACATTTTTAAGACAAAAGGTAAGATGTGGCACCAGATTGCATGTAAGGATACCTAATTTTTCCCAAAATTTCAAAGGGGAGGGGGAACCCCCTCCCCTTAGACACCTCCCCAGGCCAGCGGTCACACAACATACTGCATGCCCCCCCCCCCCTTGAGAGAAATCCTGGGTACGCCACTGCATTCAGTCTAATTTGTAGCATGATGTGGAAGGTTGAAAGTATGTTGTCGCCGTTAAAAACTTTTCAGAAATTTTTACCGAGCCCTTGGCCGAAGCCATTATCGGTATAGATGGTGATTGTTAATACACTTACGACTAAAAAGCATTCTGAAAACGCCCTTGCTGATCCTTTACACTTTTGCTATACTACGATCAGCTCCAAAAATATCCCAAAGATAGCACCATTTTGCATCTAAGCAACCTTAAATTAACAAAAATTTCTCAAAGGGGAGGGCCACGCCCCCTCCCCTTAGACCCCTCTTCCAGGATGACACCTTTATATAGTAACAAAGGAAGGATCCCCACTGCTGTATACAAACGCAGGGTGAATAAAAAAGGTGCAATTTACGCGCCGTCACTGCAGTTAGTAAAAATATCCAGCCAGTCGGAAAAATTAGAATTCACTAAATTACGGACATTTTCCAGCCATGTACGATCAGCTCCAAAAAAAATCCCAAAGATAGCACCGTTTTGCACCTAAGCAGCCTTAAATTAACAAAAATTTCTCAAAGGGGAGGGGCACACCCCCTCCCCTTAGACCCCTCCCCCAGGGCGATACATTTATGTAGTGACAAAGGAAGGATCCCCAATGCTGTATATACAAAACGCAGAGTGCATAACAAAGTGCAATTTAAACGCCTCCACTCAGTTGGAAAAAACATCCAGTCGGTCGGAATTTGGGACCTTCACACCCCAAATATATCACCCTAGCAACGGGCCTGGTCGGGGCGCATTATTTTTTTTCCCAGGACGAACGTGGGCAAATCGAGTTTTCAAAAAATTTTAAATTCGTTTCAAAATGAAGGTTAGGGTTAAAGTTAAGGTAAGGGTTGCGTGGATTGGGGTTATGTGGCCCGTTCTTTCATAATCCGGCGTCAGAATTACAAAAAATGGTCGAAAAGCTGTCATTTTGGAATTAGAGGTGTGGCCTATTTCCAAGAAGCTGATTGGTCCATTGGCCAGATTTTCCCTGACTCGTCCTGGGAAAAAAAAAACTACGCGGTCGGGGCCATGATCTCTGACAATGATCCACGCTGCGAAGCGTTGTTTCAGCTATTTTGGGACATGATGAAAAAACATCTTGCAGTAATTCCTTGGACTCCGTGTATTTTAACCTGGCAGATCATCTATGATGGTCATGTTAACTTTGAAATGATAATTCTTATTAGAAGAGGACGTCAGTCATCATAAGGGGGGGGGGGGAGAAAGGGCCTGTAGGAAGATGTCCCCTCTTCAAAACCAAAGGGACTGGTTTGTGGTCATGTATGTCCCCCGCCCCCCCCCTACATTTGAATACGGATTGACGCCCCTGTATCAAGAGCGAAGCATAAAGAAACACTGGGGATACTTACAAAGTCGTGAGCATCAGAATGAGGCATTTACTTGTGTTCAAATTCAATTGTATGTAAACGTAATCAGGCCGGTAGCAAAAAAGGGGCTCCCCGAGAGGAATTTTCGCCCCAAAGAAAATGCAAGACTACTTTTGCCTTCAGGCATTTTAGTATGTTTCGTCCTCTCCAAGAAAATGTTTTCCCTCTGGCAGCTATCCCCTCCTTCATCACTTTGTCTGGCTACGCCGCCTGCTTTATTTAAAAGCGCCGCCTGCTTTATTTAAAAACACACTCCACAAAAGACAAAATTTGACCACTCTTTTCTCGTATAAGCGCATCTTGGATTAATGATCATTCGGTGTAATGACACGTGGGGAGGGGGTTTGTTTGTAGGTGGGAGGCTTTTCTTGTTTTTTTTTTTTTTGTTTTCTTGACTCATGATGTTTTACAGCACTGCTTCCGAACCGGGAAATTTTACCAGGGGAATCTTTTTGGTTATTCGGGAGTGATTTTTTGGTAGTGTTCTAGCCAAGAATTCTTTTTTGTTCTGGTCAAGAACTTTTTTTTGTTTGTTTATTTGTTTGTTTGTTTGTTTGTTTGTTTGTTTGTTTGTCGATAGAGTGGAGATCGCCTGAACTGATAACCATGTTAGCTGTCAATCCCTGCAAATCCACGCTGATTAACAGAACTGGCTTCCGCCGGGTTTTTCACAGACTTGACAAAATTTGTTCCAATTTTTAAATTGTCAGACATTCTGCCAGAAAGTCGCTGTTTTTGTATTTATTGCTAATGACAACTCTTAAATTTTTATTTTCATTATTATGATGTAAACTGGCCCACAGAAACGCAGGACAGAGCACATAGGGCTGTCGGCTCTTCCAGATTTTCTCAGGGGAGGACCCTGCATGGAACCCCACCAAATCATACATTCACCTCAGATAAGGAAACAACATTTAATCATCATGGCTAAGGCAACTATTCTTAGTGACGGATGGATGCCCACGAAGCATTGTCTAGGAATCAACTATCTTAAAGGTGATCGGTCGTCTTGAAATATTGTTTGTGACGTCAGCCTTTTCTTGACATGTTCTGTAGTCGTAACTGTTGTTTAAGTTTTCTTAAGACATTTGAAAGTAACGTTTTTTTTTTTTTTTTTTTTTTTTTTTTTTTTTGTGCGTGTGTTCGAATCCCGTTCGATGAACGTGTGTTTTTCTCCGGGTACTCCGGCCGTGTCCCCCTTGTCCCCCCAGGACTGATGCCCATGGGCCTAACAGGTGAAGATGAAAATTAAATTCCATTTGGCGCCATTCTGGTGTATCAGTCGTGGATAATTGTATCGTACGGACAGTAACTACTTTTTGCACGGGTGGGTTAAGCAGGTGGGTTATTTTTCTCAAAACCAAGTGCACGCTGCAAGACCATCGTCCATACTCTGCCACCAACAAGCTCCGGCCCTCCATCTTCAGAGCGGATGCCCTCAATTGTAAATTAAGGCTTCTATGAAAACCGGAAAACGTGGTCAACTTGAAATTGTAATAATTGTGACTTGTTTGTTTCTCATATAGTGTCATGTGAAGATATTGAAATATTTCTTTCTTGTGTTCACGGTTATGTTAGTTCCTAGTAATTTCAGAGTAGGGAAAACAAGCCAATAAGTGAGCCACAGCTGGAAAAAAGACCGTGGCCGGCCCGACTTAACCCAATTGGTCAGAAACTGGGCCGTAAATCTCCACCTAACTCCTAACTCCATAGTTCCTGAACAAGCCTTTGAAAACAATGAAATCAGAAAGATGTTAATTTTGCCCCCTTCCCTCCTTCCCTCCAGGACCAGGTGAGTAGTCTCATGTCTAGTATTGTGCAACACGCCACACTGGTCCCTTTCCTCGAAATGTAATTCTAGCACGACACCCATATGTCCTCGGTAACCCAAATGTCACGTTTGTCTAATCTTTCCCACCCTGCAACCTCTGCGTTTTCATGGGCAGTCGGAGAACGAAAAAAGCCCACTGGGAAACAAAAGCAACATACCATTTAGAAAATATCAGGATCGTCGAAAGTACGGCACTACCGGTGAGTGATATCTTGAAGGAGGTCCTCAGGAGAGGGGTGGCTTTATGCCGACCCCTTGTGATTTGAGGTCAGTGATGGAGTGTCCTGCCCTGAACATGCAATTGATAAGCAAAAAGAATGTCGTGTCCTTTAAATTCCACAAAATAACATAATGACAACAGAAAACTTTGCCCCAACAAAACCCTTCACCACTCAACTACCCACCCCTATGATTGTCCCTATAGTCCTTCATACATCTACCTTAAGTGAATTGTTCTAACTTTAACGAGGTACGGCGCTAATATATAATTTCATTGTGACGAAAATGAGGCACGTTTACGGCATCGTGATTTAGTTTCATGATTTTTAATTTGCATGGGAAGTTGTAATCGCCAAATCTGCGTTAAAGCCGGCTTACCAGGCGCAAGATTATTAACGATAATAAGAAACAAAGAAAATCACAAAATCTTCAGTGGGCAAGGGCTTCGGTCGACTGAAAGCGTTTGAAATGGACCCCGTACAAATTTAAATCTCTCTCTCGCATTGTAAGTCAGTTGGCTGTTGACGTGACTAAGCTGAAAGAAGACTTCCTTTATTCTCGGATTAAAGTCTCTACAAAGTTTGCTTACTTAGTAAAGAAACTGATGATTGGAAGAATGTAGGCCGCGATGATTTATTCCACGCGCCTGCTAAATACTCAGTTCTTTTATGTGTTAACTCTGCGCAGCTGTGAAGAGGGGGAAGTACTTATTGAGGGAAGCGTTTGCGGTATTTCAATCCGACGTTGAATTCTAAAGACGTTGATTTAGTATTCTTCTTCCTATTCAACACCCATTTCGAAACAGGAAAAGTTATCACGGAGGCGATAAACTGTCACCCTGCTGTGACTGTTGCGCTATTGTGCTCGCTGAAATGGCGACTGAGATTGAATGACAATGGACATAAACTGCATACTCCGGGAGGATGGTGGATTGCGTATTCGGTCCCATTACAGAGATCAGTGCACTAGACCCCTTTGGGAAGCCAGCCTCGACTACCGTGAGGCTGTGTAACCCGTTATGTCCACCATCAATTAAACGCAAAGTCCCTCACTGAAACTAACGGTACCTGATAAACCAGAACTGTGAAGCAGACTGCAGAATTATTTAAATTGTCTTGTGGCTTTTGTGGGGACCTTGGATGAACGAGATTTTTCCTTCGTTTCATATCATCCGAACCCCATACCAAAACTCTATTCCTAACTCAAAATATCCTTTCTTGAAGATTGATTGATTTTGTTAAGAAATACCTGGTTTCAAGATCAAAGAATGTGATGCCAAGTGGGCAACTTTTGACTCAAATTCCTTTTGTTTTTCTTCATAATTGAATACTCCTTGTTTGTCCTTGAAATTTGGTACTGTTGGAATGTTTAGATATTTTCCTTGTAGATCTAGTAAAAATCGTTCCATACTTGTGGTATATGTAACAGAGTTATGAAATATGCACTTGACGGTATCAACATTATAAAGAAATACAAACGCTACGTCTAATCAATTTACCCATGTGACTTCACAGATTAATATCATGCATCGGGGCAGCTGAAAAATAGCATCTGGTAAAAAATTAGTATCTTCCAAATGCAAGGTGCTATCGGGATGGAGTTATCACTGCCTATTACAGAAAACTTTCCTGCATGTTTTGAAAGCAAAATTTGGTCACCAGAAGATGCTTTTAGTTGAGGGGACATTGAAACGAGAGAAACGGATCTGTCGCCGGCAACAAATACACAGTATATTAGGAATGATATGAGCTTATAAAAGGGGGGGGGGGTACCAAGTTTTGTCAACTTAAGGGAAAAAAATGTCGACAGAAAGAATGACGGACCTAGTGCGAAGCAAGTGTATGAGGGATCCAGACGCCTGCTTTATGGCCCCAGGTCGGGACCAGAAGCAACGCCCACTCAGATAGAGGAAAGGAGGCGAAGCCCCAGGAATTTTGGAACATTTTCAAAATTGTGGGCATAAGAATGAAGCATGCAGTAACTATATTCAAGTTGTTGATACAAGAAATTGTGATCGGGAAGAACGGATGATTGTAGGGGTCGAATCTGGCGTTGGAACAGTATTATCACACAAGCTGTCACACAGGAAGTGGGCCTAACTATTTCAAACCTGTCATCGCTGCTTGCCATACTGTGCGAACAACTACGCGGTTGGGGATTAAATACCCGTCCTTTACCTGTTTACAGAAAATTTGTGTTAACTATCTACAATTTACTTTGTAGAACGGTTTAGCCATGTAGAACGGAACTATTAAAGAAATGGAACAGAGAAATCCCAACAGGATTTAGGATTTTATAGCGGAAGAATCCGCCCTCCTTAAGAGGAAAACAGGAAACAGTTTGTCGGGTATAACATACTTTTTAGCATTCGCTAAAATTTCTTCCTTTACGGGGATTCGACAAAGCCTAACCCCCAGTTCAGTGGCGCCGCCAAAATTTGATGATTTGAGGGCACCACAGGAGATGATGTCATAATTCCATTCCAGATAACTCAGAAAGTCGATGTTCAGTGTGCATATTCATATCTACGTACGATACTTTGCACCCGGGGTTACACCCTTACTTTGTCACCTAGTGCAAATGCCGTCCTGGGGGGTTAAGGGAAGAGAGGTCCCCTCCCTTGAGAAAATTTTGTTCGTTTAAGGTGGATTAGAAGCAAACTGATGCTCTCTTTGGCAAAGTTTTGAACTTATTTTATGTTGAAAAAAAAATTGTTCTTATTTTTGTTTGGTGTAAACGGGAAGGGTATGGTGTCTACATAGAGGGGATGGAACCCCTCCCCTTGAGAAATTTTCGTTTAGGTAAGGTGGCTTGGTTTGCAAAATGGTGGTGTCTTTGGCAAAGCTTTGAAGTAATTTCATGTTAGGAAATTGCCACTACTTAGTTATGGCACATCGCCAATGCTGGTACCATATAAGAACGGCACAGGGTCTCCTGGAATCTCTGCCCTCTAAAAACATCCTGGTTAAATCCTGGTTAATTTAAGCAGGATTGTGTGAATAGTTTTCCATACATTTCCTGGTTAAAAGTAAAAAAGAAGTCTTGGTTAAATTTAACCAGGAAATGTTAAATTCTTACCAGGATTTCTAACCAGTCGTTAATTTAGCAAGGAAAATGTCAGTTTTGACCGGGATTTCCTGGTTATTTTAACCAGGAAATGTATGGAAAACTATTGACTCCGATCCTGGTTAAATTTAACCCAGGATGTTTTAGAGTGTGGGGTAATTACAAAATGGGGACGTTAGTATGATGTTTTTAACTGACATCTATACGACGCTTTTAGGAGAGCACACCAAGAACAGTATTTACACCTATTTTGATCGAGAATCCAAGTGTACAACAGTTTCAAATGGGGAATGACCGAGAGAGTAGTAAAAGTATAACAAAGTTTTACAGAGGATTACCGTAATAAATTGAATTTTTATGTTTATTTTCTGAAAATACAGTTAAGGCCTTTGAATAAGTTTGTGCAATGAGCAATAGATTTCAAATTTTAGTATCGCGCCACAAATTTTGCTCATAATACAAGATGACCACAAAATTGAGTCTTGATGCAGCCTTCAGTGAGGTTGGACTTAAAGTTTTTCCATCTGATTTATTTTATTTCTTTCACTGAATATTTAACATGAATTGTTTCATCATTAAATGGCTACATCCTCACTAAACATTGAATATTGGGACTACTTGTTGCATTTGATACGTCAAAGAGTTAACAACTTGAAAAAACCTCAGATGCCTATGTAAACAGTATTTGATTAGTTTTTATCAGAAATACCAATGTAATATTGAAAAGTATGATGAGGCTTAATTGAATAACTAATAACAATTACAGAATGCTTCTTTAAATTCATCAGTGGAAAATATTGCACGTCTTTTATTATTATGTCAGTAGCACTGGACTTTGACCGCAAATTTGAATTTATAAAAGAATTCAGCAATAGCTAGAATATCTGAAGCATTTTTGGCAGAATTACCCCTTCAGTTGTGCTATTTAAGCGACACATTGAGTTGATATTGATAATTTTGTGAGGTTGTTGAAAGGTCCTTCCACATGAGAATGCTAATAATTAGCATGGTTAGTCAAGTTTCACATCCAACACTTATGCAAAAACTAAAAATATGGAATTTTTGGACCCTTGCTTGTAATGGTCATGTGCAATTATAACTATGATACTAATGTGAAAAAGTGTCTGGTCACGAATTTTTGAAAACCGAATTGAATCGTTAATAAGTTTCTAAAATTTGAAAGGTTTGGAAAATTTTAGTGAACCAACTCAAAGTGCCACTTTGAAGGGGAACATTACCTTTTTGGTACAGAAATTTAATACCCATTGAACTCCCCAAGTGTGGTCACTCTCAAAAACTCGTACACGTCGTGTGCAATGGTGCTTCTCAAACAGAGGGCAGCATTTCTTTATGTCTCACAGAGCCGAACGTACGGCTGTGATGTGTAAAGTAAGAGTTGTGGCTGTCTTCTCACGAAGCGACCTAGTCTCGAGAAAATGAAGACGTCCTGTTAACAGTAGTTTCAGATTCGAGCTCTTGACAGGGCGAAGGGTGTGATATTTGATGTGGGTGTGATATACCAGATTTTGCAATGGCTCACTTTAGGAAAACACAGAAATGTGTGCCTCTCATCAAGCCCGTAGCCAAGGGGTGTGGAAGAGTTTTCGCCCCCCTTGAAATTTTCAGGATGCCATTGCATCAACACATATTTGCACATTCCGCTCCCTAAAAATATTTCGTCCCCGAAGTCATATCGGTCCCTTCAGTACCTTGTCTGATCACGAGCCTGTTTCTCGTAGATCTCTGGAGATCTCTGGAAGAACACATCATGAAAGTGGAAACATTTTCGAAATGACAGAGAAGATTGCACACTGCTTTAATGCAGAACTTGATTATTAGCGGAGCCACAGGAGGATAGGTTGGGTCTCCTTTCGGAGGTTTTTCCCGGCACTATTACTTCCGATGAAATGACACACAGCAAATAGTGTTAGTATGCAGTGTTAACCATCCCCTTAAAATGTACAACTGTGTCGTTCCTTCCACCACTGAAACGTGAGAGTCTATGGCTACCAGGTTACTCGATAGACTTAAGAAGCTGGTAAAAGTCTTCGTCACGCAGAGGTCAATTCCTTGTAAACAGCTTCAACGGAACCAATTAAGGAAACGTTATTAGTATATTTTTCAACTTTCTTCATGGAGAGCCACTCATTTAGCCTGGGATAATCTTCCATGAGGCCCTTAAAGCTGTCCATATGATGAAAATATAAAATAGGAAAGAACAAGTAAAAAAGTATTAAGCACAAAAGAAATCAAGCAATGAAATATGATAATAATGATGATTAAGAACGGTAAAAAGATACAAGAGAAAAATGGAGTAACAAAAAACCTAGTTATAGAGGCTGACATTCATTAATAAAAAACATAAGAACTGGGTAATTTATTAATTCAGGTGGTATGGACACAATAAGACTGGAATAGTCGTCCGTCGGATGGGAACTTTAAATGCAAGCCTGTACCCAGGGGCCCCCTGGAAAATTTCCCCTTCTAAAAGATCAAAACTGACCATTGCCTTAATGCCTTTTACTTTTAGTATATCTCGCCCCCTGAAAATTTTTACGCCCCCCTGGAAGCTATCTCGCCCCTCCAGTACCTTGTCTGGCTACGGGCCTGTTTAAATGGCGACCCAAGATAATTTTTAGATCGAAGTTAGTACATCACCACTGCCTCGTTATTCTCTAGGTAATAGTCGAAAAGAGGATGTAATTGCTCAGCTGTGTTCGTCATCTACCAGTGTGGCATAGGGTGGTCGATTACACCAAGATGCTCCTGACCGTGAATACGTTAAACATAAAACATGGACATAAACGGGATAGGTAACACGAAAAAAAAAACATTCCTCCCTTGTAGAGACTGACGTCAGTGCTTGGCAACAGTCAACTTATAACCTCTTTGCACCATTGGCGCACTTCCCTCTATAGACTGTGGGTATGGCAAGCCATTGAGGCAAGTCTTACCGTGTGAAAAAAATGTTTAAGTTATCGGATACATCTTCAAAAATGGGGAATTACGGTAAATATTATCCTCCCCATCCCGCGACAATTCGTGCCCATGTTGTAATAACTATTCCCAGCAAAATTTCCGTTTAGCAATAGCGTCCTCTTTCATGAAATCCTAGCTTTAAATTTGAAGAGAGAGCTCTTTAAGTTTACCGACAAGGGCTGTATATACGACTGCTACTACCGACAACAGTTCATGGTACAAATTACAAAAGTACAGTAGTTATTAAGTTAATCGATGAGCGAAAACGAATATCGCCGGTGTTCATAAACAGGCAACTTGTTGTAGGTTCCTTGATGAGAGCAAGGGGCTTATTGGGGTCAATTTACCCTCAGGCGAAGATCCAGAGGGGGAATTTTCCGGCTTCGTCCCCACCCCTTTCTCGACATCGCTCTCTCTTTGAGACTACAAACTTTAGTATACTAATTTTTATTGCTAGATACCAGGGAACACCATTTAACAGTGTCTTATTTAAATTTCCGCCAGAACCCCCCTCCCCGGTCCCCTCTAGGCCCCTCCGTTCATTTGACAAGCGTAGCTTCAGATTTGCCCTCACGGAATTACCCCCCGTTGTTGTAAAATCCTGGATCCGCCCCTGACACTAGACTAAATTTTCCACCGATACGAACATTCTGACACATTTTTCAAGGCAAGGATAGTTTCCTATGAAGTGCCCTGTGGGGATTTTACCATTCACGTACGAATAACGGTTTATTGTTCCGAATTGCTACTAGTGATTTCCTAAAAGGACACTGATTTAACAAACGGTGCCCAGATCTTTACAACCTTGCCTTAGGTGTAATGGCAAGTGCTGCTTGTCATGATGTGGTTACCATCATAAATTTGACAAAAGGATGGTCCCTAGCCTTTGACTAAAAATAGCACTCATTATCCATTTCTATTTTATTAGTGAAATAAATTAAGGCTTTATATGTGTTTGATGGCTGCAATTGGTTGTTGATAAACGATCGATCACTTCATGTACCACAAGACACAAAGCTAAGGGCTATCCCCCATTGTAAACGGATACCTGAAACTAATCCGAAAAATCCATCTAATCTTTACCGCTCTGTAATCGGAGATGAACTGTTATGAAGTCATCAAAAATATGTGGCCCTATAATACAATTATAAAAAACGATGTATTATTAAATGCAGTGCCATATCCGATTCCATTTAATTTAACCCGATTTCGGACCAGCTCCCATCCCAGGGGCGTCCATTCTCAGTTCCCAGTCCAGTACCTTCCGCTTCCCAGCCAGTTCCGATTCCAGGTTCCTGACCTCTGGTCCATATGTAAGTCCTGCCTCTTGATGACTGTTTTTGTACTGTTTTTGTACTATTTCCAGTGAAACACAGGTAACTGTAAAGGTCACTTGTAGGAGTTCATTACATAGTCTGGCCCATTCTGTGATTAGTTGACTATATGTGACCAAAAATTTATTAATTTGTGCACCAATAACATATATAGCTCTGATGAAACACTTTACGTTACTCTCATTTTTGTGGACTCTTCTGGAATCGGCTCGGAGTCCGAGTAGAGCTTCCGTCCATTCCGGGTCAATTCCGAGTCCCGTAAAACAAGGACTAGGATTCCGGAAGTGAGTCCAATACAAGTCGGAAATCGGGTGTTACAGATCCGTTTGAATGTGTCGCCTGGTATCACCTGCTTTTATTACAATATACGGTATTCCATATGAAGAAAACTTGTATGCATTTCTGTTTTCTTCGTTTCCATGCACAAAAAGTAAACTTATGTTTAGATGCAGAATGTTAACTTATCTCTACTTTGGATGTATGTTAATTACGTTTTTGAAGTTGGTGGAATGAAAAACGCTTTCCTTGTCATTGACTTTTACACAGTGAGTCAATAAGAATTTACCGTTTAACCTTCATTTGTAACATCTAAAGGAGGAAATGTTCAAAGGGTTTTCCTTTCGCTTTACGGTCATCCGTCACCGATTTGCTCTTTCAGTGCATTTTTCATACTACTTTTTTTGATAGATTCAGTAGGCGTCTCTGTTTTATTTTACCTTTTATGCCTTCATTAAAAGCAGTCAAGTGATTACGCCTATGGCAAAACAAGTAGTAGTTACATTAATCGAGGGGTTAACGAGGCTCAAAAAAGGACGGTATCTTGGCTGAAAAGTGATAGCGCCATCTGTTTTATGACACTAACCTGTGTGCTTGTCATAAACGTATGTACAAATATTGAAACTCCGTTTGTTATTATCGAATATTCGTCTACGCAACGTTAATGGAATTTTATTTAGATACTTACTGGAGAGAAAAACTGGCTGTTCACCTTTCTCCGTCAGTGCGTAAGAGTTAGAGTGAGATGAAGTTGTACGTCTCAGTTTCTAGTTAGTTAGATGACGTTTAACGTCCCAGTTTCCAACCAAATGGTTCAAGTTGAGACGACCACGGCCTTTTTACAGTTGTGGCTCACTGGCTTGTTTTTTCTACTCCATTGCTTATGCTGAGCATCAAGCACAAAGATAGTAGGTTCCATTTTTAAAGTCTTTGGTATGACCCGGCCAGGATTTGAACCCTACACCTTCCGGCTGCAAGTCGGATGCTCTCACCACTTGGCCACTGCAGTCTCAGTTTCTAACCAATTGGTTTAAGTCGGGCCGGCACGGCTTTTTTTTACAGTTGTGGCTCACTGGCTTGTTTTCCCTACTCCAGTGCGTAAGAGATCCCTCACTAGCTATTCACTTTGGCACCTACTGGTGGTGTCCTAAGTCCTAAAGTGCTATCAATACCCGCACACTCTGAACAACCTCCATTCCACTATTTCTGTAAAATAAGTGCACCGTAAAGAATTTGTTCACAGAAAATAAAAAGTGAGTCACTATCCTAAAACTGAGTCAATTTGTCCCTGAGGTGACTCACTTATCTAAAGAGAGTCGCCCCAGTGACAAATTGACTCATTTTTAGAACAGTGACTCACTTTTTATTTTCAGTGTTGCTGAAGCAATAAAAACACTTCATTTTCCTCTTATAACCAAATAAAGTACGTTAACCAGTACTCAAACCCAAACTTCCCTATTGCCGTATCCCATCTTTCTCAATTATTCGTTTATTTATTACGAGATCTTTTCCTTTATCTTTATACATGGACTCGGGCAATCCTGGACAAAATTATCCGGGCGGCACCGAGTCCTATGTTGTTTTGAAGGCTAATGCTACGTAAGGTGCTTGAGAAAATAGCGCGTGCTTCGTTTTTTTTTCACATTGAGCTGTTGAGGAAGGAAGACATTTTGAAAATATCTTACAGGACCGAAAATGTCTCAACAGTTTTGCCCAGGATTGTAGACTAACTGAAAAAGAACAAATATTTTCCCACGACTCTAGCCAAATGGTAGTGAAGTGATCGTGTCGTGAAGGGATAGGGTTGGGACATATGTTCACTCCAAAATGGGTGGCTTGTGGAAATTTATGATTAGGCCTATGTTATACGTTAGAAACCTATGCCTATGAAAACAGTGCTGTGACAGAAGAGTTTTTGTCACAATAACTCAGGGATGAAGGGGGGGGGGGATGAAGGGGGGCCCTCAGTTCAGTCTTTAGCTCATGTCAGGAACGACCCTTTTCTTTTCCATTTTGGACAACCGTTTCTTGAAGGTGTAAGAGAACTTACATGAGGTGGAGATGAATCACGAAAAGGGGATCAATCGAATGCGGGTTGACATTTAATTTGCAAGTGGCGGCCCGGGGAGTTGGAAGCGGCGCCGAATGAGAGAAGATTGTCCCACTTTTGGTGTCGGTTTGTAACTTAGAATATTGAAATTGGGTGTGCGGCGTGGGCTCAACAACCAGCTAAGTGATTGATTCACACTTAAGCAATTTTTTAAAAGAACTAAAAGGAGGGATTCCGTATACATATAAGCTTCCGAGTAGGCTGTCCATGGTGTTTTCAAATGTGTGTAACATCATGACCACTGGAATTTTGAGCATCGAGAAAGTCGATAAAAAAGGATAGTGTTACCGTTTGACACTGCACTGGTCAAATGTATTTTTCCGTAGGATATAGGCAAAACGTTGCCTAAAATACCTTCACTTTCCACCATTTGTGCACAGTGAGTACTGGAATTCATTTGCTACAACATCCACAGCACAGATTGAGCTGATCCCTATAACAGCATGGAATATACTTCACCCTACAAAAATGTTAGGGACTAAATTTGTCACTGAATATTTTTTGCGCGGAGGAAATTTCTTCAATCAATGCATTGAGTTACAAACTAATTTTGGCCCGTTTTGTGGTCTCTGGAACTTTGCATAAGTTTTCAGCGGGTATAATTAGGCAACCTCTCATATGAAAGCTCACGGTAGGCCTTTCACAATGGTTTCAAATTCGTGTACCATGACCGTTGAGATTTTGAGCGCCGAAAGTTTGTTTCCTGCTTTTCTACTTCACTCAAAATGCCATTTTGCGGAAGGATATATTGCAAAAAGGTGCCTGAAATATCTTCAATTTTCTTCATTTTTGTCCGATGAGTACTCTAAAAATACACTATCATGTTAAGGAGACTAGTGTTTTGTCATGTTTATTGATTTTTATCTATAATAGGTCATACTACAGGCTAGCCTCAATATAACGTATAAGGTATGCACAACTCCGCTATAGCTATAGCCCCTAACAATTTCAGTTTGAAGGTTTTTGTCTTAAAATATGCTATATTACCTCTCAAAATGTCAAAACTGGGGAGCTGAGTATCTCAGCCCCCAACCTTTGAAATCCTTCCACCGACGGGACTGATATAGTACATGTCAGATTGAAGGTTGCGGTACGAAACTACACGCTGCAACAGTACCACTAGTCTTGGAATTGAGTAGCGAAAATACAGTACCACTTTCCTATTAAGACAGCGCTGAGTCAGGTCTATTGTGTAAAGTGAAAAGCATATTTTAGGCCAGCCTACTTCAGTACAAGAAAATATGAATCTATCCGATGCTAGTACTCGGTGTCCTTACCGCTTTTTGTTGAAGTTGTGTGGTAATATTTACCTAGTTTTGATACAGTTTAGTTATGAAAAGCAAGGGTAAAACGTGAAAGGCAAATGCAGTAATTACCAGTCACCCCTTTTGAGAGAATCTATAGTTTTCCACCGAACGGACTGAGGAAAATTGGTCATGGGTGCCGCCATATTGCCTACTTTACCCACAATTCCACACATTCTTTGTGTACATTGTCAGTGGCGAATGGATTTTGCAAAATTTGTCGATGTAATGAAAATGGAAGTAAATGATTGTATATTTTGCCGGTGCTTTGTCATAGCTGCCGGAAAGCCACTTCCGAATCGATGATTCACCATCACGTTTTTGATAAAAAACGAAAAATTCTGGAGTGGTCTTGTTCTTGCTAAACCTTGTCTTTGTTATACTGGCAAGCCTGTACATTGTGTTGCATACGTTTTCCCTTATACGGGAAAATTTTGAGTTCCCCAAACGGCAGAATAACCTGGACTGATTACGAAGCAGAGTTTGTCCGTCAACTAAAACTATGTTTATGGAAAGTGACATTGAGCCAGCCTGCCCGACGCAAAGGTTACGTCGAGCGGCAATGGCACATAGCCAGGGAATGGGGTGAGATACTCCTAATTTTAGCGCACAGTTGATTCAGATTTAAAGCTAAACTGTATTTTGTTGGCGTGTTACCGGTATACGTTATAGGGTCATTGAGGCCGGTGTATCCGGTCGAAATATGGGTGATTTACACGGTGCTATATATATATATATATATATATATATATATATATATATATATATATATATATATATATATATATATATATATATATAATAAACATGTAAATACAGAAACAGACGAATAACACGGTACGAGGACTGTTACGAAACTTCATAATGCAGAAAGTTCAATGAACAAAAAACTAGAAGTTCCTGTAGATCTACCCAATTTCCCGGTGACCAAGGATAGCAGAACTATCCGAAACGTCCTGTTTTTTACAGTCTTCTGCATGGGAAATTGGGTAGATCTACAGGAACTTCTAGTTTTTTGTTATATATATATATATATATATATATATATACATTCATTTTCTGTAGGACAATTTAAGAAAAAATGCTGTTCCTAAGCCCCAAATTTAGGGCCCTCTAATGACCCATTCATTGGGCCTAGTTGGGAAACTATGTAAAAAAGTGGACGAAATAATAATTTTGAGGTCTGTCTGGTACGCATCCAAGGCTATTTGAAGATAGCCATAAGTGCTATATTCTAGTGCTCAAAATTTTGAATGTACGGCACTCCAGCGTTTCCGGGGAACTTGTTTGTGGTTACCCAAAATGCGTTGCCAGACAGATCGTGGCCCCACGCCCACGGGAATTTTGACACCTTTTTTCTCTGTGGATTCTTGCAATTTCACCCCCACCCTCCCCTCAAAATATCCTGGTTACAAACCTGCATGATAAACAGTTAATATTTATGTGACTTTCCTTACGTCGTGTCTACAAACCGGCCTTGTCGATGTGCTAATTATCGGATTTTACGACCCTTTGTTCCCTGAAAAGTGATCCTTAATACGACACTGGTGACGTGACGGTGGCTCCAAGTCACATTTTCGTTAATGCCATCTCTACAAGGCTTCAGCTGGGTCCCTGATTCAGAAGAACACGTTTCTTACATGCAAGAAGAATGATCTGTTATTTCAATACGCTACCACAGAAAACGATTCAACAAAACTTAAGGCAGTACAAAAATAATTTTAACTTTCAAGAGAAATGTAACATTTACATTGCATCATCTCTGCACATGCAGGAAAAATAGCTCTTTGCAATAATATAACATTCAGTCTCCCCAATAACATTGTGCATGAAATTGGTATTTTCCCTAAAGTTTACAGTTTATTTTGAAAGCCCCAAAGGCCGTACAGCAGATGTGGGGAACCTTTTTCCCCTGGTGGGCCGTTTTGATAGTCATAAGCGGCTAGTGGAAGCCCCGAAGTGAGTCGCTACAATGCATGAGGCGCAAGCCAAGGGGTCATAAACAGGTCCTGTTGGATCGGCGCCCCTACTGGGGGTTCTGGAGTTTCATCCATTACCTTTAGATGACATTGAACCCCAAAAGCTTCTCAAATCAGAAATATCAGAATATGACAGTTCGACTTAGTAGTAATAACAAATGAGCACATACGAAAAGTGCGCGGGGAGTAAGCAGGAAAAACGGGTACCTTGAACCAACATTATTCCACTTTTTAACGTTTAATTCACTCTCCGGAGGAACAGTTCTTACCCCCACTAAATCTACCGGAATTTATACAGTGTCCACCGTGTTTAGTACTTAATGTAACAGATAGGCCCATACACCTATTAGTGCACTTCTGTCCATTGCTATGTAGCCTTCCACTCAAAACTTCCGATACCACCAAATGTACAAAGATTCTGCACCTGGTTTGTGTCTAATGAAACGGTAAGAGATGTTACATTGTGGATACTAAGGTTATTAGCAATAAACTGGTAGTGATTCGCAGCAGTTTTAAGTGAAATATGTGGAAAGTGGTAATAGCAGGAAAAACGATAGGCACCATGGGCTAAAAGATTATTAACAATTACCTTTCAAGGGATTCTGAATTTATCTTCATGAATTACCTCGCGGACCGGATATAGTCTCGGCCGGAGATTTCCTGCCGTAGAGTTAAAAATCCTCGAAACTACCTAAACGTATTCGTCCTTTCAGTTTCAGTTAGAATTGACGATATTTGGACAATCGGTGAGCGATATTCGGAATTTTCGACTACTCGACTCCAGTTTTTCAATAATCCTCCTGGTGCTTTCCTGTCAAAGAAAACTTGGTTTTCGATTTGGCAAAATGCAAAGTCCGACTCCCGATATAATAAAAAAAAAAATATCACGTGCAATATCTTATCTTTTACTTATCGCGCACGTGCTTTTTCGTCTCTTGAAGGGAGTGGTTTGGGCAATCCGAGGTGGTAGCTCCATGGTTGATGTACCGGTTAATGTAAAAGTGAAACTTATGCCTCCTTTCTGAAGTTGTGTATTAGCAGAAACTTACGAACAGTTGCCGGAAAATCAGTTTATACAGGAGTGAAAGGTCAGCTGATTGCAAGAGCTACAGCTGGGACGGTGTCGAGTGCAGTGTCTTCTCAAATGATTGATGGACAAATTTCAATCAAGTTTTATCATACATCCCGGCAAAAGTAGACGGTTTGTACTTGCAGGCAGGTACAGATCGAAGCCCCTGAAGATGGTATTAAACGTTAAACGAAGATACTTAACCCAAATATTTGTGCCACCTGCTCCCTGATGGAATAAATAGTGCGTGACATACATCAGTTGCCATGCTCACTTCTTAGAGAAAAATGTTCTACTGCATGCCACTTTTCAAGCACAATTTTACACACCGTGCAAAACACGAATCCTCCAAGCAGGCAGGAGACGGCAGTAAGATGATTCTATCCCAGATTCGGGCGTTTGGGCACGCGGAGCTAAAGCTAAGACGTTCCTACGAATTTGTGGGAGAGAACTGGGTGTTAAACAACTGAACAAGCGGAGACTCTCAAAGGTGACGTCAAGGCTTTGTGCCAGAGTTAGCCTGCAAAGCGGCGTTCAAGTCTTGAACTATTTTAAAACCGGATCACACTAAGTATTTGACGAACTAAAATGAGAGTCAATTAAACGGCGTAACGGTTTATCATCCTTCGAGAAAAAGACATGTCTCTTTACCGGAGATGGCTGATAATTCATACTGGAACTCGCTTAAGGTGGTAAAATCGGGGAAATGGTTAAAACATTCGTTTTCAAGCAATAGTCAAAATAACTGCGTGGCAGATGGATATGCTGGTATACTCGTAGTTATAGTGCTCAGTTCTTGAAGTCATTTACTGAAAAACTTTGATAAATTTCACAGAGGGAACAATTTTAAGGCCGCGGCGTTTTCGTCAATGAAAAGTGAGGGACGGAAGCTTTCATAGTTGGATATTTGATGAAAAAGCTTTAAACATCCAGAAAATAGCTACAATTCCCATGGAATACATCAAATATTGATCATTTTACAGGGTAATTTCTATGTCACACCTGCTTCATGAATAACCATGAGCTAATTATGCAAATTTGTGATGTCGAAAGATGGACTTACCAGATATGGCTAATGTTAGCCTTTGTTATTCCAAATTTCATTTCGAAGACACTTTTAGCAACGGTATCCCCTGATCAGCTGATGGATTTATTACGGAAGTTAAAACTACCTGATCAGTATTTAAGAGATAATTTGTAAAGGGTTAACAAAAGAAATGCCGACACGGTGCAAAAATCCACATTATTTTTGCATAGGCAATGAGTTACTTTAGAAACCATTTACCTTCGAAGAGGTATCATCAGAACGGTAAAAGATACTGTACTAATTCAAACGGATCTTTCATTGGGGGATTTTATTGCCAAGTGGAAGTAGGTCTTGTTGGTAGCATGCCATCATGACTTTAAATAACGCCAGTGGCGGCACCAGGATTTTAAAAGTGGGGGGGGGGGGCAAATGGAGGGCAAAAGAAAATGCCAATGGCAAAGCCCCCGGAAGCTCTGAGGTTTTAGCAAATCTCTTGGTAAAAAAATAAGTCTCAGGATAGGTGTATGTATGTGATAAGTATGTGACTTGCATAGTTTTACAGAGAGCTCTCAGGCTGGTTTTACTTTGAAAAGTTTGGGAATGATTCAAACAGGGAGGAAAATTATTTGTGAATTATTTTGCCTTGAAAACTCCTGAAAGGACACTATACTTCAGGAGCTGAGTGGGGGGCAACTGGGGGGAAAAGGCTCTGACTGGGGGGAATTTGCCCCTCCCCCATGTCCCCCCTGTTGCCGCCCCTGAATAACGCTGCGTAGTTACTATTATACATCTAAAGGTGATTGAATAGTATCTAATAGGCTATGTGGTTGTGAAATAAACGAGGGCAGCCTCTTCGTGAGTTCACTTATCTGATAGCCCTTCTGGTTCAACACTTTTACGAGTGAATACCCTTGCTGATGATGCGTACAGCAATATACAGTAGGGACCCAGGCTCTTTTTAATGTACCATTTGTAATGGGAGATTTGTTCGAAAGTAACTGACTAGGTTAATTTCCAAATTATTGAGAGCGTACTCAGTCCCTCCCACATAGAGACCCTATAGTCCCACTGACTATAGGGTCTCTACTCCCACAGAGCCGTATACGGCCCTGTCCGCCCAAATCATAGCCTGCTGAGAGCAACTACTCCTTGGGCATTCAAAATGACAGCAACTTTTGAAGTGCCCTGTGAAACGCATAACATATATATATATATATATATATATATATATATATATATATAGATATATATATTATATATATTATATATATATATATATATATATATATATACAGGGTAATATATTATGGAGAACAACGGCGATTCCACACATCAGAACGTGTTTTGGTTGCAACGTAGCCTAATTAATATATCTTTTGGAGAGGACTCTGCAGGCGGATTGTGAAAGGTAGGACCTTGCAAATAATAAGTTGGGAATTCAGTAACATGGAATGTTGTCAACCGTATCTACAGTACGTTACGACGGGGAGCCCACCCCAAGAAAATTTAAAATTACTATTGGCCTATTGCCTTTAAGCATATCTCGCAACCTAAAATATATTTCGCCTCCCTGGAGCTCTCTCCCCCCCCCCCCCCATTGCAGTACCTTGTCTGGCGTGGGGCCTGACCAACAGTATGTGAACAGTTTCCTTTAACATAAGCTGTTAGAAGCTTGGTAAAACGAGGGAGTTGCTATTTGAATAGCAACTGGTAAAACACGTTTGCATGCACTATTTGTAATCTAAATATATATCACTGAACTCGCCAGCTATTTTTCATACCGTGAACTCTCACCACCTATCATATATCCTGCTGATGTTGTCTTTTTACGAGGATACAATCGCTCTCAGTTCAGCTCGTTTGCCTGTGATTAGTGCACAAACAGGGAACTAAAGACAGGAGACGATCAAGTGTAATGTGCAGGGTACGCTACAAAGTCATTTCGAGAAATTTACAGGAGAAATATAAATGGGAGAAGTGTCTGAGCCAAATTACTAGCAGATATGTATGTATATAACTAGTGTAGATGTTATCGATTGGACAAATAGCATTGCTACAAGTGCTTACAAACAAACTGGAAGGCAATCCACTAACGGTTTGTGATATGTGAAGTACTAAGTGAGGACATTTTTGAAGGACAGTTGATCGAACTGTGGTGTCTGGCAACAACGACTGAGCAATGGGATTTAATAGCTCGGGTGAATTTCACTTTGATAGTTATCCACAAAGAATATTTGTTGCTAGTATTTTGTCAGTCGTTTTCTTCCTTGGAGTCTTCGGTAACGGCCTCGTTATCTTGGCAGTCCTCGTCTCGCATCGTCTTCGTGACGTCACGAATGTCTTCGTTGTCAATCTTGCCGTGGCTGACTTCTTGACGTGTCTGTGTGTACCAGCTAACATCATCGCTCTCGTTAGTCCAAACACCTGGCCGTTCAAGTCTATGTTTATTTGCACAGTGGCTGCCACTGTGACGTACACCTCTATTGGTGTTAGTTTATACAATTTAGCATCACTAGCTGTGATACGGTGTATATTGATGACTCAATCACTAGCATGTTATACTAGAATTTTCCAGAACAAGTTCTTGATTATTGTATGGATTTTCCTACTGTGGTTTGTACCCGCCATGATTGTAATGCTACCGGTGTCTTTCAGTGTGGACCATCTAGGTTATGATCCGGTTTATCACTCATGCACTGATAGCACCAGCAACTTACCCAATCCCATGAATGAACGTACTAAGGATGCTGTTCTTGCGATTGGCTTCTTTTTCTTGCCCACTGTGGTTCTGATCGTCGCCTATTGGAAGATTTACAAGCACGTGATGATACATTCCGACATCTTGAAGGCAAAGAAAGGTCAACCAGGGTCACTCACTATGAAAGATTTAAAGCGAGTTGCCAAATCGGTGGAGCTGTCTAGGTAACCATTAGTATTTTTAATTTTGTTTCGTCTCATTCTCATATTCATCACTATTGGTTATGTAAATTTATGACACTCTCTAAATGATGGCTATGAATATTCATGATATTATACACATTCATTAAACCTTACTGCATATATCTCATTCCTCCAAGTTACAGGTACTTGCTCTTGCAAATGACGTCTCCACTGAGCCCTCGTGACATACATGGTGACCATTTTGGTCGATAGGAGTAGTATCACCTAGCTCTCCCCCATATGACACTCTGATGGCCCAGAAATTGCCTATAGTAGCTGTTATAGTCTGGTATAATTTCCTTTTCTACTTTGCATTTGAACTATATCTCTCAGCAGGGCTTTAAAGGGAAAATGCAGTCACCCCAATTTCAATTAGTGTCCCCTGGTATCCCAATTCACGAATGGCTCTGTTTAAGTCATGTGACAATGATTTTGTTTCTGAATTGTTCAATTCAAGCAGAAAAACTACTTACTTTACCTTGAATATGAAATTCTTTCTTCGGTTAATCAAGACAGATATTTGTAAAGGAAATAAGAGGAAATTCGTAAGACTTTGCTGAAGTTTCCAAACAAAAAATGGGACTACTGCTCTTTCCCTGTAAGAGTTAAGGCTGGTAGAGAACGATGATGGCCCGGTGGCGCAGAGTGCTGAAATCGCTTGAGAAAATATGACCCGAAGGAGTAACAAGGAAATTCACTCTTAGTTTAAATCAAATAGAGATCTAAATTATCCTCAATTTCACTCAAATTTGCTTAAATTCGACTCAAATTGGGTAAAGGATGACCCCCAAATTTGAGTTAGGTAACTCGTGACCAAGATGTTGAGAGTGTGTAGTGAGAGTGTGTAGTGATGATTAAGATTCAACGCCCACAAAAATGATAAAATCCTGTTAAGGTCTCCAGAAGCTTATGAGTCACTCGTGAATGACGTTGTAACTTGATGCGTTAGCTGTCAGAGATTCACAGTTAAGAATCATTTCAGGACTGTATACACAAAGCCGAATTCAAATTACATATTATGACTCCCTCAAGACAATGTATAGTATATGTTTGCTGATTAACAAGAGTAGGTTTTAGACTTGCCCGCCCGGCGGACGTGTATTACTAGTACATATTCGACACCTGTTATGAAGGTAAGTTTTAGACATTCAGAGCGGGTGTATCAAATATAAGAAAAGGGTATCCTTTACCAGAAAGGTTAGACACCCTACACGGTGGGGTGCAGTAGGGGTTAGTTTGCGCCCCAATGACATCCTACCCAACACGGAAAGAAAACACTAAATAATAAGGATTTATAAACATATAATCAAGTCAAAGCTTTACGAAACTTCACCAAAGATAACAACATTTGGCATCAGGCCACTTTACAATGACAAAAATTTCTCAAAGAGTATAGAGTCTCATTCACTTTTCTTAGTCACAGCACCTCTTGACTTACTCCCAACTAAAAAATAGGAATATTATCACTAAATAATGACAATTTGTAAACATATACTCAGTTCAAAGCTTTGCCACCTATAGCATAATTTTGCACCTAGCCAGGACTTACTTGTACCCCTCCTCTCAGCACCCTCCCCCAGGATGGCACTGCACGCACAGGTGAAAAAAGAAGGTTCCGCCCTATAGGTGTCAGTAAACACGTCACTTGGTGTTGCACTTAGCTAGTGTCATGAACTGCCCTCCTAGACATTTCTCCCAGGCTACCGCCCTGTGGGGTACTTGCTTTTGGAAGAGTCAATGACCATGAATGTAAAAACTGAAGACGATTTTTGTCAAAGCGAGCCTTGGGAGGAAAGAGGGTGGTCCGAAGAGAGGGAGTACATTTTTTCCCCTCGGGGGTAATGCTGAAAGACAGATGGCTGCGTTTATACCATATTATAGTTCGTTTTATTTCAAAGCGGCTATGAATGATGGAACATGGACCGGTCTTTATATCTAGTAAAGAGGCTCTCTTTCTAAAGGTGTTACTTCTGACGAACAAACTTTTTCCCAAATGTCACGAGCCAAAGTAATATTTTGATATTATTATTATTGATTTGCTGTAAGTATTTAATTTAATAGTCATGTAAATGCCGCAGGGAAAAAGAGAAAAGGCCGCATAAAATTATTCTTGCCTCGGAACTGACTTTAGACTCTAACATGTATACCGGTATACTAAATTGATCATTTAGCTTACAACACATCGGTTGTTCTGCCATTTACATGTGACATGCAGATTGTATATGCAGGCTAATCATAAGACAAATGCCAACAAGACGTCAAATTGGAAACAATATATCTACCAGCATGATTAGAAAGAAGGAATTTTCTTTCTGTCAAATCAAACGTATCATTGTCGAAATATGAAACCACCGGAGAGGGTAATTGGAAATTTGAATTAAGAATCAAGGCCGGTAAGGTTTTTCTTAGTAAAACGTGGCTTTTGATAAGAGCACTTATGGTTTTACTTAAGAGAAGTTTTATGAATAAGATTTCATGTGGATGATTAAAGGGAAAATGCAGTCACCCCAATCAGAATAAGTATAACCCGTCATCCTAATACATGAATGGCTTTTTTGATCATGTGACAATATTTTTTGTTACTGAATTGTTAAATTCATGGAGAATACCTCCTTCCTTTACCTTTTGTTTGTAAGAGTTATGTTCAAAACATCTTCAGAGGTACTTGTAACGCAAATAAAAAGAGATTTACAAGACTTTGTTAATTTTTCAAAGCAATTTGGGGGGAACTGTCTGTTACCTTTAATGTAAGGAACCGGTATGCTATAGAAAGACAACTCAGAAGAAGTAATTTACGGAAGTACTGAACATCTATAGTTGAAAGATATCATCATAAGATTTTCACAAGGCTAAGGTTCCGTCCCGGGTATGACGTTAAACTGCATCCAGATGGGGTGAGGAGGTCGTGTGTGGCGAGCAGTTTGTTCCCGACTATCGCCTATAAAATGCGCATGTAAGACCGATATTACTCATCCCACGACTGGCGGGTTGTCGGCGCCAAAAAATCGAGTAAGCCCCTCCATGGTTGAGCCCCCTGTGGGCTGGGGGTTGTAGAATATGCCCACGGTATTTCCCGCCTGTCGTGAGAGGCGACTAAAGGGAAGGACTTGAACTGTATTTAAACTTTGCTTGACACTATATAACACATTTGTGTTGGTGTGTCGTTAAATTTCATCTAACTAACTAACTAACTAACTAACTAACTAACTAACTAACTAACTAACTAACTAACTAACTAACTAACTAAACTAACTAACTAACTAACTAACTAAACTAACTAACTAACTAACGAACTAACTAACTAACTAACTAACGAACGAACGAACTAACGAACTAACTAACTAACTAACACAAGGCTAAAGTTATCTGTACTTTATCTGTGTTTTATTTGAACTTTATCATGTGATCATATTTATCATATGATCTTGAAATACCCCTCCAGTGTTTAAGCATGTCCGAGACTGATTAGGAATGTGGGCTCTGTACTTGCTTTCAACTAGGCCAAGTCCAACCCCTCCCCCTTCCCTCTGCTTCAAGTCCTGGTCCGAGTCTCATTTAATTATGGGATTTCTATCCAGTGGCCCGGTAAAAACGTGTCATATTTGTGAGATGGAAGGACCATTATTTCATGCTACTTTTTGATGAAGGGAGGCCATGATGCATAGTCTTGAGGGGTGGAGGAGGGGGAATGTCCTCTGTGCCATTATGGCGAGACGCCAATGGGTATTTAGCTCAAGTCACATTTGGGCCAGAGGTTTCCTTCCTAGGACAGAAAAATGGCATTTAAGGGGTTGGGAAAAGAATAAGAGAAGCTGATAGTTGTATTTAAACAGACTGACTGTAAGCTGCCATAAGGAGGCACTGTGTTTCCACGCTACCACAGAATGATGCATGAGTGTGAAAATAAGTGGAAAATCAGGCTTGCTATAATTTATCAGTTTCTTCAGAACGGATTTCTTCGATTGATGTAACGCACAGTTTGCTTTTCTTATCACAGGAGCAAAATAAGCAGAAACTCTTCACTTGAAAAAAGGGCTTGAGATGCACGTCGATTTGGCTCTATCACAGGGCCGTCAGTAAATTTACGAGAATTTTGGCTCATGCCTTTTTTTTTTTTTTTCTTTTTCTCTGTTTTGGCCATTCTTAGGCACTGGTTTTGACAAGTTTTGAAGGCAAACTTCAAGCTTAAATTATAAGGGGGGATCTATAGCCCCCATTCCTCTGCTCTGATAGACGTGTATCGAACAACTACTTGCCCCTTTTGATTTTCGATCCATGTTCTAGAATTCACGATGACCGTGCTGCTTTTTTAGCTACTGGTTATCTCCGGAATATATTCTGTACCTTACTTTTCTTTGCATTCACCTCACCTTACATCTACAAGCTGTGGACTCTATATTTAAGCGTACATTATGTCCACATAAAAATTTAAACAATTTTGCACGTCAAATTTCCTTGAACGGAATCGGAACAAAGCATGGCTCGGGTGTCGCCCCCACCTTAGTGACGATTCTGGTGCAGTAGATCAGGTTGGATTTCAGATTATATGGATAAATATCATTTTTAAGAAAACAAGGAGAATTTTGAGAACGTAAATATTCTACTTGCATGTGTTCGCATAGCCTATGTATAATATCGATGAACTATCCTTCCTCGTCTTCGAATCCGACTTCAAGGTCGAATCAACGTTGCGTGACTATTGTGCCTCAGTGGCGTATCCAGGGGTTTTAATGGTTGGGGGGGCACTGAATGGTCGGTTAGGGCAGTGACGGGAGATCTTAATAAACGGGTGCCAAAATGTGCTCGCGTAGTGTGCACGGGGAGCGCAAAGCGCAAAACCCATAACGGGTGGGGTCCGAGCTTCTTTCATGTGCCCCTGGTAAAGTCCAGGGGCGCAAAGCACTTTTTAGTGGTTCAGATGATCCAGGAAGATTCTTTCAAGGGAATAGGTTGTACGATACAATTCTCTTACCTTTTGGAGTATTATATGTATATACATTTACAAAGCCATAGTCAGGTAGCCTCGGAAAGTCGGTTAATCAGCACATGTGCGCCAAGCGCACCATTATTTTCCCTGCCTATCGGCAATTTTCTCTTTCTCTTGCCATATCATACATAGGAGTAGAATGTCTTTCACGGGTGAGCGGAAGGAATGGCTACAATTATACTCCTTCAGCTCCGCAAGCGGAGTTGAACTTGAAGTATGGGCCGCCACAGGGCCCTGGCGTGGTCCAGGAGTAACTTTATGGTGGGCTTCGAGAGGACTTTTCCCTGAAGCTCAGTTATAAACAACTGATGAAGATACATCAAGCTCTTCATCTTCTCACAGTCATCGGATCTTTACAAACTTTGAAACAAAATCTGGGCTAACAGCTTGCAAAAGAATGAGAGAGAATTAGGAAGGAGGTATTACCAAGGGAGGATAGGACTGACATAAGCACTGATTTAATTTTTAATTCTTTGCAAATTTGTTACATAAATTCACAGCCACCTTGAGCCAAAAAAGTTCGAGTAAGTTTATCATATAGGTAATAAAACTTCAAATCACAGTCATTGCCCCACAATTGCACTCCAACTAATAAGTGCGACCTGAAAACCTCTGATGCCTTCGTTTTAACTTGACTGGAATTTTGGGGCCAGAGCAGTTCATGCCTATTATTATGCTAATAATTTTGTGGGCGAAGCCCGCCTAATTTGCACTACAAATCATAAACTATGGTATATTACATGCAGGTCAGCAATGACTTATTTTCAGTTTTCTAACAAAATATGTCTGTTGCCATGGCCATTTTGAATTGGCAATCTTCTTCAAGACAGAGAAGAAAGAATACACTTTCGCATTTATGCAATCTGTGTCCCCCCTTAAGACATCTTCACCGACGGGACAAAACAATAATTGTGCGACAGTAAAAACCGTTGAATAAAGGCAATGCGTTTGAAGCGGTGTTGAAGAAAAACGGAAAAGTAGGTGAAAATCGGGCATACTTTTGGCAGTTAACGTAAAATTTGTGACAGATAACAGTTAAAATACGTCTACACTCTAAAAAGCGTGTTTAGGAATTAAACACAATTTTTGCTCCCATTTTGGAAACATGTTTAATCCTAAAAATTATGTGTTTAATTCCTAAGCATTATGTGTTTAATTCCTAAGCATTATGTGTTTAATTCCTAAACATTATGTGTTTAATTCCTAAATGTGTTTAGAGTGTAAACGTGTTTCCAAAGTGGGGGCCAAAAAGTGTTTAGAAAAGTGTTTAATTCATAAACACTGTTTTTACAGGGTATCATTCGCCTGACAGACCTTTTGTAACTTTTGGGATAATCATGAACTTTGTTCGAAAATAGCTTGGTGCATGCGCTCCCGTCCCGTGTCGCCGCCACACAGTTCATGGGTATAGTTTAATTGTGCGATAGATTTTCCAAATGGCGTGAGCAAGCAATGTCTCCGTGCCCCAGCCTGGCTACCGGCCGGAGAGTCACGGTGTTTAACGACGAGTGGTCCGAGAGTTTCACTACTCTGCATAATACGTACCTGATGCACAGTATACTACATTTTACGTAAAAAGGTTCGCCAGACGCAGGTTATCACTTTCTACATGCAGTACTGGCTGAATTATACGTACTGCACGTATGTTCTCCATTGACTTTAATATACTTCATGACCGTTACGCATAATTCCGGTTCTTAGAAGGGGGACTAGGTGCCAAGTCTTGTATCTTTTCCATTTCCCCCAGATTGGTCATGCCTAGAAATATCAATTGTTTTCATTTCTTTTTCTTTTTCATTCATATTTTTAATTGGCTCGGTGACAATAGGGCGACGTGCGCCCCCTTGCGCCCCCTGTATCCGCCACTGCCCACCCAAAGCCATTTATTAAAAGAAAACGAAAACGAAAAAAATCAAGTCTTTGTTTCTTGTGCGAAACTGAAGTTCTTGGAGGCAGCATTTACTTATTAGTTGTACTGTGTAAGCCTATTTGACAAACGAGTGTATTTCCATCTGAGTGTGTTCATTTCACCAAACAAGAAGTTGCTTTAAAAGCTGAGTTCCCTTGCTCAACTGTTCAGGATCTGCTTTCAATTTTCGGTCTCGTGAAAACTTCCTTTTTAAAACAATCAAGTAAATAAACGTAATAAAAATCATCTGAATAATATATTATTTGTCACGTGCGCAGCAGTTATAATATTAATTTTAGGACGCTTTCAAACATTCATAATGAATTACTTTTTTGAGGAATGCTTGGAGATCTGCAGTAACAATCGTTGAAACTATATCGTCATTGAAACCATAAATTTAAGGGCTAGCTGACATAAACAAATCAAACGAAGTAAATCTACAGCACGCACAAACAGAAAATCCAAACTCTCTCAATGTTTGGTGTTACCTTTACTCTTACTCTGAGTAAGTTTACCTTTCTTCTAAAACGTCTCAGTTCACTGAGTTCATCTTGCGCTCATCCGAGCTGTCGTTATCTGTAAAGGTCGCTGATTCAGGGTGCAAGTAGTAAGAGTTTCTTATCACCTATGTTGTTCAGTATTAACTTTGAGTAATTAATCATCAAAACGACTGGTATCTAAGACTTTTGCACAGTGCACTAATGGGTCTCAGACGTTTATGGAATTTGTCTTTCACCGTACACTGAATAAGGTACTCTAAGTTATACATAAGTAGATAAGGAACTGACGTAAATGAATACTTTAATGCTACCTCAACTGGCATTGGAAGTTCAAAAATGAAAGAAGAACGTTTATCTAAGCAAGCAATGTAAATATCACACTCGATCACGTTTGTCAGATTGTGGCTCTTAGCATTAAATGGCATAAAACAATATATGCGATATGAGGGGGAACTCTTCCTTAATTTAGAAAGCACGTAGACCAATCTTGCTCCTTAAGAAGCATACAGATCGAAGACAAAACGAGGAACGCTTGACATATTTCCTTTTATCACAACAAAATATAAACATAATGACATTCAAACATCGAAGATCAATGTCGAAATTGAGTCCTCCTATTAAAGTAAATGAATACGTTAACTGCTACCCTAACTAACATAACTCGAAACCCATTGAGGGCTTGGGAACGTAACATCTCATGGAGAATGCAAACAATGTAAGGCCAAGTAATGAAAATATAAAATATGTTTCCCGTCCGGAATTTTTCAGAAAAGCAGGATGCCCCACCCCCTTTACGCACGTGTCAAAACTGCCTGAAAAAAAGTAGACAAAAAAGTTGCATGCACAACTGTAAGTGAATACATTAGACAAAGTAAACTTGTCTTGCGTGCGCTGCTCTTTGAAGTTTCGGTAACAACAGACTGTAGTCGCGGTGTCCAGTCGTTCCTTTTATGTATCAATAAGGAATATCGCAGCAATTTGTGGAAAAGTCCAGAAGTTGCTGAAATAAAACCTGATTTCCGCTGTTCAAAATTAAAAAAAGGATGCGGCTCCAAAATAGGACGAGGGCGGGGACGGGAAACATGTTATTTATTTTACGTGGCCTAATACAGAATAAGCAAATATAAAAAAAATATGAGAAGATAAGCTATGTTGCTTGAATCAAGGATGTAGATCTACCTGACATGATATTTTTAAATATGTATGACGTATGTGTGACGTACATGCATGTTTTCTTTTCTTCTGCTTGATAATGATCTTTTACTCAACTAGACTAGACGTATTGCACTTTTTGCTTATCAAACGGTTTCAAATGTGGTCTCCAGTTTTACTACGAACAGAGAACAAACAATTTGACCGCAAACTAGGTAAAATGTTCCATACATGACGTACATGAGGTGCTTATCATTGCACACGATTCGAATGTACTCCTTCTTATAGTGGAGAATATGCAATGATCCGAAACTTCCAGTATACACTATACTTTGCACCTGCCTGCCTGCCGGCAGTTGTATGGATTGTTTACAATCATTTTCTTGTGAAAGGTCGGTTAAGTGCGTTACGCGTGCGGAAATCTTAATATATGCAGTTGCGGTATTAAAGTGTTTTTCTATTTTTCACCTGCAGCGGTATATCACGAAGTGTTTCACGGGAAAGCCTTTCTCGGGTCTCACAACCAACGACACCTGTTTCTGGTAGATACAGAAAACATTGGACTGGAAGAAGCATCATCAAATCGAATCTTTCTCGTCGTCAATTGGATATAACGAAAAATCTCTTCTATGTGGTCTGTGCATTCCTAGTGTGCATTACGCCTTACGTCATTCTCTTAATCTTTGACGACACATATCTAGCCCCCTTCGCCCCCTACGCCGCCTGTTTCCTCGTCACCAACAGCTGTATTAACTGGATTATATACGCTACCAAACACCCTCACTTTAAAGTAGTAATCCGTTGCCTCTTAAAGTGTCAATGGGACGAAATTCCGGAGCCCGTCAAGTGGTAGACTTGCTCAAGGACCTTGGCAACGTCACCCGAAGCACGCATTAGTAAACAGTGGTCATAGAAATTCTTCAATTTTATGGCATTGGTACACTGTAGTAACTTTCAATAATACTGTATTCATCAGTTTAATCTGAAAATTACTGAAAGACAGTGCAATCACGAAAAATTTGGCGGAGGAAAAAGGAGTTTGCAACCTTAAAGGGGCTCATTGAGTTGATATCGATTATTTTGTGACGAGGCTGAAGGAAAACATGGCATGACATTGTTTCTAATTAGCCTCATTACTCATTACTCATGTATCACTTCTGAAAGTCACCGAAAATGTGAGACATTGTAGATTTTTGGGGTTGCATATGATTGATATCTAATGGTAAAAAGTGTCTGGTCACGAACTTTGTAATAATGATTTTAATCATTAATTACCCTATCATGGCCATTTTGGTTGTGTGTTAGATGTTCAGAATCTCTTAGTTTGACCATTTATCATCAAGATGTGAGTAAAACTCAACAGGTGTGACAAAAGTCATGAATTTTGTTAACCAACTCAATAAGCCCCTTTAATGCATAAGATAGATGGGAACGGTAACTGCCCTAGCCAACCGTGTGCAAACACAGAAGGACTGAGGAGGGGGAGCCAGAGGGCACAAGCAAAGCTGCCGTATCCGTTCATCTAAGGACTCTTTTAATTTTCATTTTATTCGCTTCATTACATTTAAACAATTTTGTGCTGCCAAAGTGGGCTCAGCTTTAGTCTGGTTTATAATTAATAACACTGTGAACAAGATGAGCCATTAGCTTCGTCAGGGTGGACCAATGGCTACTCAGAGTAAGTACTGGTAGGGCTACAGATTGGACACAGAAGGTGGGTTTTGCTCATTTCGATATATTTACTTGTCAGAAGGATCCACTTCCAATGGGGTAGGCTTTACATACATAGCTGAAATCTAGAGAGTACAATGTACTGTGTCAGGATCACTGACTACTCATAGGTGTAACATTTGGGGCAAATGTGGGTAAGTCCCTGGATAATGTTTTGAATCCCAGATGCAAAATGCATAACCCTAAGTCGGATCCCTATATTGCTCTTGCAGCCTTTTTGGGTACCGTTCGCCATAATCAATCACTTATTCCCCCCCTCACATTTCACCCCTGGTACTTTAAACCAAAGACTGATATAATTTTAAGAGCAAATAACACCCTCTCACACTTTTAGTGCCTACTTTTCGGGACCTGCACTACGTTTCGGGACCTGCAGTAGCCGGTCTGAAAAGTTAGTCGGTTTCAAAATCAACCCCCAACCCTCTTAAAATTGTTGTATGTATGTCCGTATATATGATCAAGATGTGTGTGAGTAATCTCTAATAGGCATATTCCTCCGTAAGTATTACTATACACTAGACCTGCTCCATGAGTTTGCTTTCATCAGTCATGTGATGGCTATCGACCCTCTTTCTCGTGTGTAAGCGCATTCCTGAATTTTCGACTTTCCTTTATGCGAAAATAGATTATGCAAAAACGATAACTGCACTACGACGGATCGTGTAAAGGATGTTTGTCTGATGTATATTACGTATTGATGTCATACAGTTATATCTGAACACAATTTATTTTGCGCCTAGCAATTCTATATTCTTTAAATACTTGTAGTAAGTCCTCATCTCCGTTATTTCAACGTTTTACAAACTTTGTGGTGGTAAAGTTTCATGATGATCAAATACACATCGATATAGCATTGATTCACTTCTATACGTTATTAACATTGTGCATTTACTTACATGGCATAATTTGGCCCTCTTGCCCTTCGAGAGCTATGATTTTACTTACAGAAATCGAAAAATTAATCAAACTTAAATATTTGATTTTCGAAGGACCTGACAGAAAAGAAAACGTGATCACGTTCTCGAAAGCCTAAAGTTAATTCTGGACTAGGCTTCACTTTACCCCCACCAATAGCAGATTTTAATGATTACATCACGCATATAAGGAAGCATGGGAACTGGGAGTAAAACAGTACAGTAGTAGAGCTAGCGCTAAGTATTAGGAAATCCATTTAGCATGGCACCGGTTGTTTATACGCCCAGGTCCCATCATGCATTGCAACCGTTAAAGTGTGCTACAGGTTCAGTACCCAGGCTAGGCAACTAGCATACATCACAAAACTAAATGTTCCTTTTGCTTATCATTTTTTTTTTGTTGTAAATGAAGAGTGGACGGAAGGGGGTTGGTGTGTCCTGCCTGGTTTTGACAACGCCTGGATGATACCTAACTAGAGGGTTATTACGTGTTTCAGAAGAAGGGAATTTCTTGCGAGCCTTGTTGAGTGTCCCAATTTGACGGAAAATTTCTTTGCGTAGTTTAGCCTCCTTCCTGGAGCCTGTGGTAATTAGGGAGGCTTATTATCGCCACTGCCTACCTGCTGGAAAGCAGTTCTAGGTGAAGATTGAGAAAGGTGGTTTAGACTTAATATTGAGAAACCTTCAGTAAACCCCTTAAGAATCCCTTAAGACCTATACTGAACCCCTATACGAGATATCTTTGACAAAGTTTACAGCTAGATGTGACTTAGAAACCTTAACAATGTAGTAGGTCTACAGCCTAATTTTACGTGACGGCATTTTTTTTTACGCAGGCATGTTTGAGGCGCACTTGAAGGGCTTGTAGGCCTATAAGTTTATACACACCACAACTTAGGGTCGTCAAGTGGCAGAGGGGTCTATTCCAGCTGCCGTGTATCAATGTGTTTCAAATGCGTTCGATGTACGTGGGTTTTTGTCCGGGTACTCCGGCTTTCCTCTCACTTGGCAATTGGCTTGCCACAAAATCGGTTGTACAGGTGACGAAGAAGGTTGCTCGCCGGACTGAAGCGCCCTCGGCAGACAACGTAACTAGCCGACTTTGCTTTTTTACGTTGTTCATATACGCGGAAGTTCACGATATGCTGTACTCGCACCCATGGCATCTCTGCCCGACCTTGATTGATTGGGCACTAGATGTGTACGCTTGGCCATATGCCCTCTCTTATTCCTTTAACGTCTAGGCTATGCGGCGTTGAAAATGGATACGTGACGTAGGTGATATGGTTTGCAATGAGGACATGCATGCAGACAGCGTCACTGATAGGTTCGACTTTCCGTTGTAAAACTTAAATCACGACCACGCACATCGAAGGGCTCCGTTGTAGGCAATCTATCGAGCTAATCGAAGGGGAGTTATCGTGGCGCGGTTCAACATGGTTTTGTTGGCAAAGGAAGATGACGTAACTATACCTCCTATCTAGCTGCAATTACCTTTCAGTCCATCATTTTTAAGGATGTAGACTTCAATCTTAAAGAAAAAAATCCAGCCTTATTTGGAAAAACAGCAAAAACCCAGGATATCCCTTAAGAAGTTAAAATGAAAAATACAACTAGTGTTGGCAGGATTTATAGTTATCGAAAGTTGTCCGTGGAAGCCTCCAAATGGTATTCAGTATGTGGACGTAGTGTCTTTCACACTGCAGTAAGGCAATATTTCATTAAGAATACTATTTATTTTTTGTACTATTTATTTTTTGCGGGCTACAAGAAAGGAAGACTTGAAACCACAATGGATAAGTTCTTAATTTCCGAGAAATAATACGACTATAAGTCAAGTGTAAAATTATGAGTTTGACTGTAGACAGAGTAATGCGAGTTACAATAAATTCCTTTCTTGTTTGAATTTCCTTGAGTTATAAGTTCTTTGCTTTCCCACAACAATTACAATGGACATACTTAACACGAGCTTATCCTAACGCCATTTTATAATATCAATGTTTTAACTATAAGCACTGTGAAGTAGTCCATACATGAATTCAGAAAATGGACACATACTTTGCAAGTGAGCTGCTACACAGATACATTAATAAAAAGAAAAACTAAAACTGAAACAACACGTGAGATGCCATAAGGGGCGAACTGTAACCTATTAAAACGAGCAATGGCGAAAGGCCTACACACATAAAGCTTTAACCAGCATATTTGTCTGATTGCGCATGCTTAGCGCTGATCTTCAAGCTGAATGCCATCGTAGCAGCTTATTTAAGAGTAATTAGAAAACCATTTTCAGATTTAGTAACAATTCACCCAGTAAGGTTCTCGTAAAAACAGGGGAGGTGATCCTAAGAGAATTGGTGGAATGTATCTCCTTCACCAAAATTTGTGGGTGGGATATGAAACTGATGTTCTACCAATGGTAATGTAATGTGTAATGTAATGTGACCAATGGTAATGTAATAATAAAAGAGAAAAGAAAGAAATGGAGACAAAAACGAACCAAAACAAACTTATGCAATGGAAACCTTAAAGTCAAAAGCAGTCACCCCAAACTTATTTTGAAACAATAGCTAAATGTCCCAAATTTCTTCTTATTTCTCTTCCAAGTATCTTTCATAATATTTTAGGACACAAATATTGCATATTCAAGGTAAACCAAGCAGTTGCTCCTTGTAAATTTTACAAGTAGGTGAGAAAAATACTGTCACATGATTCTCAAGAGCCATTCAGGAAATAGGATAGTCTACTATACAATTCTTCATTGGGGTGACTTCATTCTCCCTTTAAGCAAGCACGGATCCAGGTGTGTGGGTAAGGTGGGGTGGGGTAGGGATGGGGATGGGAGGGTACCGACGGGCACCTTCCCTCTATTGAGGAAAGGTAAGCTAATGAAGCTGCACTATGCAAAGTTACATAAC